>CAXARA010000144.1:0-7500 GCA_963971135.1 Stenus bimaculatus | reverse complement strand
CATTGTGATCACCGGGGGTCGGAGAACCGACCTGGCCCCGATAAAGATACACTCTGTTTTCGCCGCGTTGTACGTGAGCCCGCTTTCCGCACTCCAGGCCTCGCAAGCCTCTCTCACTTCGAGCCATTTTCGCTCTATGCATTTGACAGAAGGTCCGGAAATTACCACAACCTGGTCGTCCGCGTAGGCTTGCCCATGAACTCCTTCAATCCCATTGATTCTCTCGAACCAACCTTCCATGACTATAAGCCAGAGCACCGGGCCAGAGCATGAGCCCTGGGGGCACCCTTTCTCGGCCAGCTTGGAGATAGCGCCGCAGAAGACCGTCCTGTCCCGGAGGAAGTCGGTTGCGATGCAACCTAAACCTCTGGGGCATTCTGATCCCTGCAGCTGCTCCGCGACGTAGCCATGGTCGACGGAATTAAAGGCGTTCTTGATGTCCAACGTGACTACCAGGCTATGCATTCCCTTCGCTTTAGTCGTCTTCACAGAGTCTACTAGTGACTCTAGCGCATCCACGGTGCTGCGACCGAAACGAAAACCGAACTGCGCATCCGATAAGCGGTTACCGGTCTCCAGATGATGCTGGAGGCGGTTGGCGCAAATTTTGTCCAACACCTTCCCGATTACTGGTAGCAAACAAATGGGTCTAAACCCCTGTCCCCCCGGTTTCGGCAGCCAAACTACCTTGGCGACCTTCCACACCGCGGGGAATACGCCAGATCTGAAACATGCATTGAATAACCGTGCCATAACGTCGCTGGCGATGTCGGCGATGTGCGCAAGGGCGGCCGTCGGTATGCCGTCTTTTCCTGGCGCCTTTTTCGCATTAAATGAGCGCGCGGCGTGCTCTACTTCCCGGCGGTTTATCAGCGGTTCAAAATCCTCATTCCACTCAACTAATCGATGTTGCGCGCGGTTATCGGCAGGAAAGTACTTGTCCAACAGTTCCCTCAGGGTTTCCCCTTCGGCTGTTGTCCAAGTACCATCGTCCCTTTGAATGGTCGCTAAAGGCGCGCTCTTTCGCCGTTTGGCCCCGATTACTCGATGGGCGAAACCCCACGGGTCCTGCTCCGGTGTGCCGGCTTTGGTGCAGAATTCCCTGAAGGATTCCACCCTGGCCTTTTTGATGCCGTTCTTATACGCTCGGCGCTTGTTGCGGTACGATATTAAGAGTTCGGCTTTGACGTCCGGGTCGGGTTCAGTTTGCCACCTTTTGCGTGCTCTTCGGGTGTCCTGTCTTAACTTCTGCAGGTCGCGGTTCCACCAGACCGCCGGTTCACGGCTACCGTTGCCGGCGCCGATCCCCACAGCCTTAAGTCCCGCTTCGCAGGCCGTCCGACAGGCCGCCTGAAAGCGCGCCGCCGCTTCCTCCACTTCCTCTCGCGTGTCCAGGGGAGAATCCCCTAGCTCGCCTGTCAAGCGCCTGAGTGATTCCCTGAACCTTCCCCAGCCGTGCTTGGGCTCTACGTACCGCAACTCGCGGCCCGCTACCGGTTCGTTTCCGAGGGTCAACGTTGTTTCCAGGTACTGGTGGTCGCTAAGTGTTTCGTCATTGCTAATGACGAGTGCGCGGGCGTCCACATCGCGTACGAGTATTAAGTCCGGCCAGCCCTCGCCATTTGAGCTTATGAAGGTAGGCGGGTCTTCCGGTTCGTTTAAGATCCGGAAACCGTGAAGCACGGCGAATTCGATGACCGCCTGCCCTCTGTCGTTCATATCCGGCGCTCCCCACGCCAAGTGTTTGGCATTGAAATCGCCGGCTATGACCGTCGCTCCGCGATGTCGCCTCAGAAAGTCCCCGATCCTATCAAGTTTAGTGGTCAGGATCGTTGCCTCCCCTGGTTCCGCGTAAACTGAGACAAGAACGGTTTCGTCCCTTAGCTTCACCGCTGTGATGTTGGTATCGGTAAGTTGGGTAACCGTGGTTACTTCCCCCACCTGCATACCAACGACGATTAAGGCCTTACTTTTCTCCGTACCGATTGCTTTCGCGCCGCGCCACCCGCGAGACGCACCCGGTTCCTGTATGAAAGCTACGTCGTGGTGACCCTCTTCAATTCGCCTTTGCAGCAGGGCCGTTGCCTCCTTACCTCTACCCGCATTAAATGAAATAATCTTTAGCGACCTATCCATAATTGATAATTTTCCCCTGCCGTAAACGCTCCCTGCGGAATGATTCGCAACGTGACTCGTGATGGGCCGAGTGCCCGTCGGATTTTAGCCCGTTCCGCCTGCAATTAGGGCAGTCCGATTCTGCCCTTTTACATTGTTTAAGATCGTGGCGCCCCCCGCAATTAGGGCAGCACGTCATAGCTTTGCAGCGCTTTGAGGTATGCCCAAAGTCGCTGCAATTAAAACACCGCGTAACCTCTACGTGCTCAATGACATTGAGCCGTCTCAGCGCAACGTCCAGTTTACCCTCCCGCATAACCTTCGCGAAAATCTCGGGTTTGACACGGACGAGCCAGTCCTCTAACCGAGGGGAGCGATTTTGCCGCCGTCCCCTTACCGAAAAACTATCTTCCCCGACGCCTTCGCCAAATATTGAGGGGTTTCGCAGGACAAGTTCCTCGGAGAGTTTCTTCTCCGAGATGCCCTTCTCCACCCCCACGATTTTCAGCGTCGGTTGTTTTGTCGCGCACGGCGTGACTTTAACGCCCTCGACGTTGCTCTCCACTAACTTCCGGAATTTTGACGCGTCGTTAGTCTTAACTAAAAGTTCGCCCTTGTGCCTTGTGCGCTTTACGGTGGTGAAGCCACCCTCGATCTGCCCTTTTTCAACGCCCTCTTCTAAGACCTTCAGAGCCGCCTCCGAGTCCCCGCCCGTGTTGTGTACGACGACGGCCGCGTATTCTCGCTTTTTAGGCGCGTTACGGGCCGGGAGTGCCCCCGCTGTTGCGTTTGCGTTTGTCGCCGCTTTAATAACCGTATTTGCGGACTCGGCCGTAATTTTGGAGCAATCCTCCCCGACCTTGGTTGCCGCGTCCACCGCCGCTTTAGCCGCGGTCGTCTGAATTCGGACAATGACCTCCTCGTATTGGCTTTTCAAGTTAGCCATTTCCGCCTCGTGTGTGCGCCTAGTCAGTGCAGTAAAGAGCATTGAAATGTTTAGCGTTGCCGCGTGCACCCGTCCCTGGAGATCTTTATTAAATGATAATTTATTTCCGCTATATTGAGTAGTAGCTACTTTAATTTGCTCGATCGCGTCGAACACCAGTTTGGTAATTTCGCCGGTGGTTTCCGCACCCGTGATTTTGACCGGCTTATTAGTGGCGTCCTGAAATATTTCCGATGGGTCGTCGTCGCGAGTTTCCGTACTTGATCTTGTTACGTGAGTACTCATTTCCGCTTCGAACTAGGGTTCGCCGAAATTATTAAAATACTATAATTATGTCGCAAAGCGATTAGCGCGAATGTAATTGTAGCTCCGCAGGTACTAGACCTAATGACCCAGATGGGGATTTAATGATGATGAAGATTGCCGTAAAACGAAATTTAGTTGGAACTTTACCGGGAATGAGTATAATTAAAATTGAGTAAACGCAAATTTAGAGAGAATTTAATGGGACAAATGAGAAACTATTTGTAGTTTCGAGAATGGTTAGCATTAATCCGAGAATAAAAGAATTAAATTACAAATTTACCGAGAAGTGCTATAATCAAAATGGGTTTGACGCAAATTTAGACGTAAAATCAAATTAAATAGCAATTAGATTGCAAAAGAACGCTGAAATTCTGAAAATTGGGAAATTTTACACACAAGTAAATGAGAATTAAATTTAAAGTTGGTAAAAATTGAGTAAACAAAATCAAAAATGTGGGAATTATTATGAATTAAGAGTAAAAATAAAAATAAGGGTAAATGAAAATTGAAAGAAAGTACTGATTATTCAAAATTTAATTTGTAAAAGGAAAAGTTACGTTAAAAATGGGGATAAAAAAAAAAAAAAAAAAAAAAAAAAAAAAAATAAATTTAAACTAAGGGAATTTAAATTAAATTAAAACAGACTTTGACAAAAGTAGCCACCTACCTTTTCCGCCGCACGGATCAGCGCCAGGCACTTCACCCGCGTTTGATTAACCCTCGCTAAAAGTAGTCCAAGTTAATCAAAACACTTCGCACTAAATAAAAAGCTTTAAATAAAGCTAAGAAAACACTTGAAAAAACAAACTTTGGAACACTCGCAAGAATCGCAATGAAGCACTAGTTAAACACGAAAACCGGTTTTAACGCAGGTAGTCGAGTCGTCGCCAGAGCTCATTAGGACACGTCCGTACTGTACCGCTGCTCGCACAAGACTCAGTAGGTAGGGACAGAGGGAATCTCGTTAATCCATTCATGCGCGTCACTAATTAGATGACGAGGCATTTGGTTACCTTAAGAGAGTCATAGTTACTCCCGCCGTTTACCCGCGCTTGCTTGAATTTCTTCACGTTGACATTCAGAGCACTGGGCAGAAATCACATTGCGTCAGAACCCGCGAGGGCTATCGCAATGCTTTGTTTTAATTAGACAGTCGGATTCCCCTAGTCCGTGCCAGTTCTGAGTTGAGCGTTGTATGGCGGCCGAAGAGGCGACCGGCGGGCGGCGCGCGAACGCCGACCGCGCCGGACCTCGCAGCAAGGAAGTTCCGCGGGGGGTAGGGCGCGAGACCGAACTCGGTTCGGGACGCCCCCGGAGGGGCGCCCTTCGCCTCGCCCAGGCCCGGCACCTGACCTTGACCCGCTTCCCAACCAAGCCCGACGCGCCCCGCTCCTCAGAGCCAATCCTTATCCCGAAGTTACGGATCTAATTTGCCGACTTCCCTTACCTACATTATTCTATCGACTAGAGGCTACACACCTCGGAGACCTGCTGCGGATATGGGTACGAGCCGGCAGGGTACATCCACGTGGCCCTCTCCCGGATTTTCAAGGTCCGAGGGGATGATCGGGACACCGCCGCAAGTGCGGTGCTCTTCGCGCTCCACTCCATATCTCCCTGCTAGAGGATTCCATGGAGCCCGAGCGCTCAAACAGAAAAGAAAACTCTTCCCCGACCTCCCGACGGCGTCTCCGGGTCATTTTGGGTTGCCCCGACGAACTAAAGAGCCCGACGTATTGGCGGTTCCGCTGCCGGGTTCCGGAATATGAACCGGATTCCCTTTCGCCCGATAGAGCGCACGTTGATTTCTGCATCTTACAGTTGAGAAAAACGCGCCCCTATGCAATCGGCTTTCGCCTAGGGCTTAGGATCGACTGACTCGTGTGCAACAACTGTTCACACGAAACCCTTCTCCACTTCAGTCCTCAAGGATCGCACTAGAGTATTTGCTACTACCACCAAGATCTGCACCGGCGGCGGCTCCAGACCGGCTCGCGCCGAGTCCTTCCGCGCGCACCGCCGCGACCCTCCTACTCACCAGGGCGTAATGCGCGCGGCGCGCCCCGGGGGGCGCGTCGCGCGCGCACATGCCGCTGGCGGCGAAGTATAAGCACGACGCTTTAGCGCCATCCATTTTCAGGGCTAGTAACTTCGGCAGGTGAGTTGTTACACACTCCTTAGCGGATTCCGACTTCCATGGACACCGTCCTGCTGTTTTAAGTTACCAACGCCTTTCATGGTGTCCCATAAGCGTCGTTTTGGCGCTTTAACTTCGCGTTTGGTTCATCCCACAGCGCCAGTTCTGCTTACCAAAAGTGGCCCACTTGGCACTCTGATTCTAGCGTGGAGCCTCGCCGCCTCAGAAACGCGTCACGTTTAAGAAGGCGGGAGTTCTCACCCATTTAAAGTTTGAGAATAGGTTGAGGTCGTTTCGACCCCAAGGCCTCTAATCATTCGCTTTACCAGATGAAACTCGTGCCAGACGAGCGCCAGCTATCCTGAGGGAAACTTCGGAGGGAACCAGCTACTAGATGGTTCGATTAGTCTTTCGCCCCTATACCCAGTTCCGACGATCGATTTGCACGTCAGAATCGCTACGGACCTCCATCAGGGTTTCCCCTGACTTCGTCCTGACCAGGCATAGTTCACCATCTTTCGGGTCCCAGCGTGTACGCTCGGGGTGCGCCTCAGCTCGCGATGAGCGCGAGACGCCCCGGGAGTGCGGGGCGGTCACGTGGACCGCCCATCTTCCCACGGCGCCGCCGAAACGGCGCCTTCACTTTCATTTCGCCCTTGGGTTTAGTTAAGAGACCCAGTGACTCGCGCACATGCTAGACTCCTTGGTCCGTGTTTCAAGACGGGTCCCGAGAGTACCCAAAGCAATAGCGTCGCCGACGGGCGTTCGACGCGGTCTGTCCGAGAGCACCGTCACCGGACAGCCGCCGCGGGCGCCGCGCGAGGCGGCGCCGCGACGGCTCGGGACGGGCCGGACGCGAACAGTGTCGCGGCCGCGCGCCCTTCCTTGCTTCCGTCGGATTGCACGCGGCGGCCGGGACTCCGCGGGTCCGCGTCGTGAAACGGCCGAAGCCGCCGACGCGGGCTGCACCGCGGGCCTTAGGCCGCCGACCGACGGGTCGCGACGTCCTACTGGGTGGAGAAGTGCACGCGCTCGCGGATGCGGTCGGTGGCGGTACGCCGACGGGCGCGAACGCCCGCGGTCGCTGTGCGCCGCCTCCGTCCGCCGTGCGGCGCGAACGCGGTGAATCTCCCCGTTCGAACTTTCGGGTTTCTCGGGTTTACCCCTGAACGGTTTCACGCACTCTTGAACTCTCTCTTCAAAGTTCTTTTCAACTTTCCCTCACGGTACTTGTTCGCTATCGGTCTCGTGGTAGTATTTAGCCTTAGATGGAGTTTACCACCCGCTTAGGGCTGCACTCTCAAGCAACCCGACTCTGAGGAGAGATCCTCCCTCGACCGGCGGCCGCCGCTACGGGCCTGGCACCCTCTTCGGGCCGGTGGCCCCGTTCAAGAAGGACTTGGACGGCGCGCTCGATCTCGGCAAGTCGGATCCTCCCTAACGCCACATTTCCCGGCGCCCGTTTCCGGTCGCGGGATTCGGCGCTGGGCTCCTCCCTGTTCGCTCGCCGCTACTGAGGGAATCCTTGTTAGTTTCTTTTCCTCCGCTTATTAATATGCTTAAATTCGGCGGGTAGTCTCACCTGATCTGAGGTCGCGAAAAATTCGTTTCGTTCGGAGAGGAGCCTTGTGGGACTCGGTCCGCCGCTCGGCTCGCCCGACTCTCGCCTCCTTCTTTCGGCGGCACGCCCCGTGCGATAAATCTCTTCGGTCCGACGTCGTAAGATCGCGTTAGAGTGTGACCTCTGCGACACGACGACCGAAACGGGCGTGCCTTCGAAGGATGCGTCGGGCGGCCGGCCGCCTTGCAAAGGTGACCGGTCGCTCCTTCCTTTCTCGGCGGGACGCTCGGTCCCGCCGCGATGATTTGAGGGGACGCGCCCCGCTAAGGGCGCGATGCGGAGGGGTCGCTGTCGCTCCCCCCCCTGCCCCCAGGATGGCCCCGTCGCCGCCGGCGAGCGCTCCCCCGCGCACGGGAGAGGCGCGTCGTCGACGGC
>CAXARA010000143.1:0-23104 GCA_963971135.1 Stenus bimaculatus | reverse complement strand
CGGACGATTACTTTTAAAATTATATCAAAAAAACGTTATTTTTTAGAAATAATGCGTTTTTCTTAAAAATCAAACAAAAACTGCTGTAACTTTTTTATTTCTTTATAAAAAAATGTAAATTTTGTTTAAATAATTTTATTTTCAAGAAATCTAATTAGAAATGTAGTTTTAAAATTTTTCGGTCGATTATATTTAAAATTATACCAAAAAAACGTTTTTCTTAAAAATCACACACAAACTGCTGTAACTTTTTTATTTCTTTATAAAAAAATGTAAATTTTGTTTAAATAATTTTATTTTCATGAAATCTAATTAGAAATGTAGTTTTAAATTTTTTCAGTCGATTATTTTTAAAATTATACCAAAAAAACGTTTTTCTTAAAAATCACACAAAAACTGCAGAAACTTTTTTATTTCTTTATAAAAAAATGTAAATTTTGTTTAAATAATTTTATTTTCATGAAATCTAATTAGGAATGCAGTTTAAAAATTTTTCGGTCCATTATTTTTAAAATTATATCAAAAAAACGTTATTTTTTAGAAATAATGCGTTTTTCTTAAAAATCAAACAAAAACTGCTGTAACTTTTTTATTTCTTTATAAAAAAATGTAAATTTTGTTTAAATAATTTTATTTTCATGAAATCTAATTAGAAATGTAGTTTTAAAATTTTTCGGTCGATTATTTTTAAAATTATACCAAAAAAACGTTTTTCTTAAAAATCACACAAAAACTGCAGAAACTTTTTTAATTCTTTATAAAAAAATGTAGATTTTGTTTAAATAATATTATTTTCATGAAATCTAATTAGTAATGTAGTTTTAAAATTTTTCGGACGATTACTTTTAAAATTATATCAAAAAAACGTTATTTTTTAGAAATAATGCGTTTTTCTTAAAAATCAAACAAAAACTGCTGTAACTTTTTTATTTCTTTATAAAAAAATGTAAATTTTGTTTAAATAATTTTATTTTCATGAAATCTAATTAGAAATGTAGTTTTAAAATTTTTCGGTCGATTATTTTTAAAATTATACCAAAAAAACGTTTTTCTTAAAAATCACACAAAAACTGCAGAAACTTTTTTATTTCTTTATAAAAAAATGTAAATTTTGTTTAAATAATATTATTTTCATGAAATCTAATTAGTAATGTAGTTTTAAAATTTTTCGGACGATTACTTTTAAAATTATATCAAAAAAACGTTATTTTTTAGAAATAATGCGTTTTTCTTAAAAATCAAACAAAAACTGCTGTAACTTTTTTATTTCTTTATAAAAAAATGTAAATTTTGTTTAAATAATTTTATTTTCATGAAATCTAATTAGAAATGTAGTTTTAAAATTTTTCGGTCGATTATTTTTAAAATTATACCAAAAAAACGTTTTTCTTAAAAATCACACAAAAACTGCAGAAACTTTTTTATTTCTTTATAAAAAAATGTAAATTTTGTTTAAATAATTTTATTTTCATGAAATCTAATTAGAAATGTAGTTTTAAAATTTTTCGGACGATTACTTTTAAAATTATATCAAAAAAACGTTATTTTTTAGAAATAATGCGTTTTTCTTAAAAATCAAACAAAAACTGCTGTAACTTTTTTATTTCTTTATAAAAAAATGTAAATTTTGTTTAAATAATTTTATTTTCATAAAATCTAATTAGAAATGTAGTTTTAAAATTTTTCGGTCGATTATTTTTAAAATTATACCAAAAAAACGTTTTTCTTAAAAATCACACAAAAACTGAAGAAACTTTTTTATTTCTTTATAAAAAAATGTAAATTTTGTTTAAATAATATTATTTTTATGAAATCTAATTAGTAATGTAGTTTTAAAATTTTTCGGACAATTACTTTTAAAATTATATCAAAAAAACGTTATTTTTTAGAAATAATGCGTTTTTCTTAAAAATCAAACAAAAACTGCTGTAACTTTTTTATTTCTTTATAAAAAAATGTAAATTTTGTTTAAATAATTTTATTTTCATGAAATCTAATTAGAAATGTAGTTTTAAAATTTTTCGGTCGATTATTTTTAAAATTATACCAAAAAAACGTCTTTCTTAAAAATCACACAAAAACTGCAGAAACTTTTTTATTTCTTTATAAAAAAATGTAAATTTTGTTTAAATAATTTTATTTTCATGAAATCTAATTAGAAATGTAGTTTTAAAATTTTTCGGACGATTATTTTTAAAATTATACCAAAAAAACGTTATTTTTTAGAAATAATGCGTTTTTCTTAAAAATCAAACAAAAACTGCTGTAACTTTTTTATTTCTTAATAAAAAACTGTAAATTTTGTTAAAATAATTTTATTTTTATGAAATCTAATTAGAAATGTAGTTTTAAAATTTTTCGGACGATTATTTTTAAAATTATACCAAAAAAACGTTTTTCTTAAAAATCACACAAAAACTGCAGAAACTGTTTATTTCTTTATAAAAAAATGTAAATTTTGTTTAAATAATTTTATTTTCATGAAATCTAATTAGAAATGTAGTTTTAAAATTTTTCTGTCGATTATTTTTAAAATTATACCAAAAAAACGTTATTTTTTAGAAATAATGCGTTTTTCTTAAAAATCAAACAAAAACTGCTGTAACTTTTTTATTTCTTTATAAAAAAATGTAAATTTTGTTTAAATAATTTTATTTTCATGAAATCTAATTAGAAATGTAGTTTTAAAATTTTTCTGTCGATTATTTTTAAAATTATACCAAAAAAACGTTATTTTTTAGAAATAATGCGTTTTTCTTAAAAATCAAACAAAAACTGCTGTAACTTTTTTATTTCTTTATAAAAAAATGTAAATTTTGTTTAAATAATTTTATTTTCATAAAATCTAATTAGAAATGTAGTTTTAAAATTTTTCGGTCGATTATTTTTAAAATTATACCAAAAAAACGTTTTTCTTAAAAATCACACAAAAACTGCAGAAACTGTTTATTTCTTTATAAAAAAATGTAAATTTTGTTTAAATAATATTATTTTCATGAAATCTAATTAGTAATGTAGTTTTAAAATTTTTCGGACGATTACTTTTAAAATTATATCAAAAAAACGTTATTTTTTAGAAATAATGCGTTTTTCTTAAAAATCAAACAAAAACTGCTGTAACTTTTTTATTTCTTTATAAAAAACTGTAAATTTTGTTTAAATAATTTTATTTTCATGAAATCTAATTAGAAATGTAGTTTTAAAATTTTTCGGTCGATTATTTTTAAAATTATACCAAAAAAACGTTTTTCTTAAAAATCACACAAAAACTGCAGAAACTTTTTTATTTCTTTATAAAAAAATGTAAATTTTGTTTAAATAATTTTATTTTCATGAAATCTAATTAGAAATGTAGTTTTAAAATTTTTCGGTCGATTATTTTTAAAATTATACCAAAAAAACGTTTCTCTTAAAAATCACACAAAAACTGCAGAAACTTTTTTATTTCTTTATAAAAAAATGTAAATTTTGTTTAAATAATTTTATTTTCATGAAATCTAATTAGAAATGTAGTTTTAAAATTTTTCGGACGATTATTTTTAAAATTATACCAAAAAAACGTTATTTTTTAGAAATAATGCGTTTTTCTTAAAAATCAAACAAAAACTGCTATAACTTTTTTATTTCTTAATAAAAAACTGTAAATTTTGTTTAAATAATTTTATTTTCATAAAATCTAATTAGAAATGTAGTTTTAAAATTTTTCGGACGATTATTTTTAAAATTATACCAAAAAAACGTTTTTCTTAAAAATCACACAAAAACTGCAGAAACTGTTTATTTTTTTATAAAAAAATGTAAATTTTGTTTAAATAATTTTATTTTCATGAAATCTAATTAGAAATGTAGTTTTAAAATTTTTCTGTCGATTATTTTTAAAATTATACCAAAAAATCGTTATTTTTTAGAAATAATGCGTTTTTCTTAAAAATCAAACAAAAACTGCTGTAACTTTTTTATTTCTTTATAAAAAAATGTAAATTTTGTTTAAATAATTTTATTTTCATGAAATCTAATTAGAAATGTAGTTTTAAAATTTTTCGGACGATTACTTTTAAAATTATATCAAAAAAACGTTATTTTTTAGAAATAATGCGTTTTTCTTAAAAATCAAACAAAAACTGCTGTAACTTTTTTATTTCTTTATAAAAAAATGTAAATTTTGTTTAAATAATTTTATTTTCATGAAATCTAATTAGAAATGCAGTTTTAAAATTTTTCGGTCGATTATTTTTAAAATTATATCAAAAAAACGTTATTTTTTAGAAATAATGCGTTTTTCTTAAAAATCAAACAAAAACTGCTGTAACTTTTTTATTTCTTTATAAAAAAATGTAAATTTTGTTTAAATAATTTTATTTTCATGAAATCTAATTAGAAATGTAGTTTTAAAATTTTTCGTTCGATTATTTTTAAAATTATACCAAAAAAACGTTTTTCTTAAAAATCACACAAAAACTGCAGAAACTTTTTTATTTCTTTATAAAAAAATGTAAATTTTGTTTAAATAATATTATTTTCATGAAATCTAATTAGTAATGTAGTTTTAAAATTTTTCGAACGATTACTTTTAAAATTATATCAAAAAAACGTTATTTTTTAGAAATAATGCGTTTTTCTTAAAAATCAAACAAAAACTGCTGTAACTTTTTTATTTCTTTATAAAAAAATGTAAATTTTGTTTAAATAATTTTATTTTCATGAAATCTAATTAGAAATGTAGTTTTAAAATTTTTCTGTCGATTATTTTTAAAATTATACCAAAAAAACGTTATTTTTTAGAAATAATGCGTTTTTCTTAAAAATCAAACAAAAACTGCTGTAACTTTTTTATTTCTTTATAAAAAAATGTAAATTTTGTTTAAATAATTTTATTTTCATGAAATCTAATTAGAAATGTAGTTTTAAAATTTTTCTGTCGATTATTTTTAAAATTATACCAAAAAAACGTTATTTTTTAGAAATAATGCGTTTTTCTTAAAAATCAAACAAAAACTGCTGTAACTTTTTTATTTCTTTATAAAAAAATGTAAATTTTGTTTAAGTAATTTTATTTTCATGAAATCTAATTAGAAATGCAGTTTTAAAATTTTTCGGTCGATTATTTTTAAAATTATACCAAAAAAACGTTTTTCTTAAAAATCACACAAAAACTGCAGAAACTTTTTTATTTTTTTATAAAAAAATGTAAATTTTGTTTAAATAATTTTATTTTCATGAAATCTAATTAGAAATGTAGTTTTAAAATTTTTCTGTCGATTATTTTTAAAATTATACCAAAAAAACGTTATTTCTTAGAAATAATGCGTTTTTCTTAAAAATCAAACAAAAACTGCTGTAACTTTTTTATTTCTTTATAAAAAAATGTAAATTTTGTTTAAATAATTTTATTTTCATGAAATCTAATTAGAAATGTAGTTTTAAAATTTTTCGGTCGATTATTTTTAAAATTATACCAAAAAAACGTTTTTCTTAAAAAGCACACAAAAACTGCAGAAACTTTTTTATTTCTTTATAAAAAAATGTAAATTTTGTTTAAATAAGTTTATTTTCATGTAATCTAATTAGAAATGTAGTTTTAAAATTTTTCGGACGATTATTTTTAATATTATACCAAAAAAACGTTAATTTTTAGAAATAATGCGTTTTTCTTAAAAATCAAACAAAAACTGCTGTAACTTTTTTATTTCTTAATAAAAAACTGTAAATTTTGTTTAAATAATTTTATTTTCATAAAATCTAATTAGAAATGTAGTTTTAAAATTTTTCGGACGATTATTTTTATAATTATACCAAAAAAACGTTTTTCTTAAAAATCACACAAAAACTGCAGAAACTTTTTTATTTCTTTATAAAAAAATGTAAATTTTGTTTAAATAATTTTATTTTCATGAAATCTAATTAGAAATGTAGTTTTAAAATTTTTCTGTCTATTATTTTTAAAATTATACCAAAAAAACGTTATTTTTTAGAAATAATGCGTTTTTCTTAAAAATCAAACAAAAACTGCTGTAACTTTTTTATTTCTTTATAAAAAAATGTAAATTTTGTTTAAATAATTTTATTTTCATGAAATCTAATTAGAAATGTAGTTTTTACATTTTTCTGTCGATTATTTTTAAAATTATACCAAAAAAACGTTATTTTTTAGAAATAATGCGTTTTTCTTAAAAATCAAACAAAAACTGCTGTAACTTTTTTATTTCTTTATAAAAAAATGTAAATTTTGTTTAAATAATTTTATTTTCATGAAATCTAATTAGAAATGTAGTTTTAAAATTTTTCTGTCGATTATTTTTAAAATTATACCAAAAAAACGTTATTTTTTAGAAATAATGCGTTTTTCTTAAAAATCAAACAAAAACTGCTGTAACTTTTTTATTTCTTTATAAAAAAATGTAAATTTTGTTTAAGTAATTTTATTTTCATGAAATCTAATTAGAAATGCAGTTTTAAAATTTTTCGGTCGATTATTTTTAAAATTATACCAAAAAAACGTTTTTCTTAAAAATCACACAAAAACTGCAGAAACTTTTTTATTTTTTTATAAAAAAATGTAAATTTTGTTTAAATAATTTTATTTTCATGAAATCTAATTAGAAATGTAGTTTTAAAATTTTTCTGTCGATTATTTTTAAAATTATACCAAAAAAACGTTATTTTTTAGAAATAATGCGTTTTTCTTAAAAATCAAACAAAAACTGCTGTAACTTTTTTATTTCTTTATAAAAAAATGTAAATTTTGTTTAAATAATTTTATTTTCATGAAATCTAATTAGAAATGTAGTTTTAAAATTTTTCGGTCGATTATTTTTAAAATTATACCAAAAAAACGTTTTTCTTAAAAAGCACACAAAAACTGCAGAAACTTTTTTATTTCTTTATAAAAAAATGTAAATTTTGTTTAAATAAGTTTATTTTCATGTAATCTAATTAGAAATGTAGTTTTAAAATTTTTCGGACGATTATTTTTAATATTATACCAAAAAAACGTTAATTTTTAGAAATAATGCGTTTTTCTTAAAAATCAAACAAAAACTGCTGTAACTTTTTTATTTCTTAATAAAAAACTGTAAATTTTGTTTAAATAATTTTATTTTCATAAAATCTAATTAGAAATGTAGTTTTAAAATTTTTCGGACGATTATTTTTATAATTATACCAAAAAAACGTTTTTCTTAAAAATCACACAAAAACTGCAGAAACTTTTTTATTTCTTTATAAAAAAATGTAAATTTTGTTTAAATAATTTTATTTTCATGAAATCTAATTAGAAATGTAGTTTTTACATTTTTCTGTCGATTATTTTTAAAATTATACCAAAAAAACGTTATTTTTTAGAAATAATGCGTTTTTCTTAAAAATCAAACAAAAACTGCTGTAACTTTTTTATTTCTTTATAAAAAATTGTAAATTTTGTTTAAAAAATTTTATTTTCATGAAATCTAATTAGAAATGTAGTTTTAAAATTTTTCGGTCGATTATTTTTAAAATTATACCAAAAAAACGTTTTTCTTAAAAATCACACAAAAACTGCAGAAACTTTTTTATTTCTTTATAAAAAAATGTAAATTTTGTTTAAATAATATTATTTTCATGAAATCTAATTAGAAATGTAGTTTTAAAATTTTTCGGACGATTACTTTTAAAATTATATCAAAAAAACGTTATTTTTTAGAAATAATGCGTTTTTCTTAAAAATCAAACAAAAACTGCTGTAACTTTTTTATTTCTTTATAAAAAAATGTAAATTTTGTTTAAATAATTTTATTTTCATGAAATCTAATTAGAAATGTAGTTTTAAAATTTTTCGGACGATTACTTTTAAAATTATATCAAAAAAACGTTATTTTTTAGAAATAATGCGTTTTTCTTAAAAATCAAACAAAAACTGCTGTAACTTTTTCATTTCTTTATAAAAAAATGTAAATTTTGTTTAAATAATTTTATTTTCATGAAATCTAATTAGAAATGTAGTTTTAAAATTTTTCGGTCGATTATTTTTAAAATTATACCAAAAAAAAGTTTTTCTTAAAAATCACACAAAAACTGCAGAAACTTTTTTATTTCTTTATAAAAAAATGTAAATTTTGTTTAAATAATTTTATTTTCATGAAATCTAATTAGAAATGTAGTTTTAAAATTTTTCGGACGATTATTTTTAAAATTATACCAAAAAAACGTTATTTTTTAGAAATAATGCGTTTTTCTTAAAAATCAAACAAAAACTGCTGTAACTTTTTTATTTCTTAATAAAAAACTGTAAATTTTGTTTAAATAATTTTATTTTTATGAAATCTAATTAGAAATGTAGTTTTAAAATTTTTCGGACGATTATTTTTAAAATTATACCAAAAAAACGTTATTTTTTAGAAATAATGCGTTTTTCTTAAAAATCAAACAAAAACTGCTGTAACTTTTTTATTTCTTAATAAAAAACTGTAAATTTTGTTTAAATAATTTTATTTTTATGAAATCTAATTAGAAATGTAGTTTTAAAATTTTTCGGACGATTATTTTTAAAATTATACCAAAAAAACGTTTTTCTTAAAAATCACACAAAAACTGCAGAAACTGTTTATTTCTTTATAAAAAAAAGTAAATTTTGTTTATATAATTTTATTTTCATAAAATCTAATTAGAAATGTAGTTTTAAAATTTTTCTGTCGATTATTTTTAAAATTATACCAAAAAAACGTTATTTTTTAGAAATAATGCGTTTTTCTTAAAAATCAAACAAAAACTGCTGTAACTTTTTTATTTCTTTATAAAAAAATGTAAATTTTGTTTAAATAATTTTATTTTCATGAAATCTAATTAGAAATGTAGTTTTAAAATTTTTCTGTCGATTATTTTTAAAATTATACCAAAAAAACGTTATTTTTTAGAAATAATGCGTTTTTCTTAAAAATCAAACAAAAACTGCTGTAACTTTTTTATTTCTTTATAAAAAAATGTAAATTTTGTTTAAATAATTTTATTTTCATGAAATCTAATTAGAAATGTAGTTTTAAAATTTTTCGGTCGATTATTTTTAAAATTATACCAAAAAAACGTTTTTCTTAAAAAGCACACAAAAACTGCAGAAACTTTTTTATTTCTTTATAAAAAAATGTAAATTTTGTTTAAATAAGTTTATTTTCATGTAATCTAATTAGAAATGTAGTTTTAAAATTTTTCGGACGATTATTTTTAATATTATACCAAAAAAACGTTAATTTTTAGAAATAATGCGTTTTTCTTAAAAATCAAACAAAAACTGCTGTAACTTTTTTATTTCTTAATAAAAAACTGTAAATTTTGTTTAAATAATTTTATTTTCATAAAATCTAATTAGAAATGTAGTTTTAAAATTTTTCGGACGATTATTTTTATAATTATACCAAAAAAACGTTTTTCTTAAAAATCACACAAAAACTGCAGAAACTTTTTTATTTCTTTATAAAAAAATGTAAATTTTGTTTAAATAATTTTATTTTCATGAAATCTAATTAGAAATGTAGTTTTAAAATTTTTCTGTCTATTATTTTTAAAATTATACCAAAAAAACGTTATTTTTTAGAAATAATGCGTTTTTCTTAAAAATCAAACAAAAACTGCTGTAACTTTTTTATTTCTTTATAAAAAAATGTAAATTTTGTTTAAATAATTTTATTTTCATGAAATCTAATTAGAAATGTAGTTTTTACATTTTTCTGTCGATTATTTTTAAAATTATACCAAAAAAACGTTATTTTTTAGAAATAATGCGTTTTTCTTAAAAGTCAAACAAAAACTGCTGTAACTTTTTTATTTCTTTATAAAAAATTGTAAATTTTGTTTAAAAAATTTTATTTTCATGAAATCTAATTAGAAATGTAGTTTTAAAATTTTTCGGTCGATTATTTTTAAAATTATACCAAAAAAACGTTTTTCTTAAAAATCACACAAAAACTGCAGAAACTTTTTTATTTCTTTATAAAAAAATGTAAATTTTGTTTAAATAATATTATTTTCATGAAATCTAATTAGAAATGTAGTTTTAAAATTTTTCGGACGATTACTTTTAAAATTATATCAAAAAAACGTTATTTTTTAGAAATAATGCGTTTTTCTTAAAAATCAAACAAAAACTGCTGTAACTTTTTTATTTCTTTATAAAAAAATGTAAATTTTGTTTAAATAATTTTATTTTCATGAAATCTAATTAGAAATGTAGTTTTAAAATTTTTCGGACGATTACTTTTAAAATTATATCAAAAAAACGTTATTTTTTAGAAATAATGCGTTTTTCTTAAAAATCAAACAAAAACTGCTGTAACTTTTTTATTTCTTTATAAAAAAATGTAAATTTTGTTTAAATAATTTTATTTTCATGAATCTAATTAGAAATGTAGTTTAAAATTTTTCGGTCGATTATTTTTAAAATTATACCAAAAAAAAAGTTTTTCTTAAAAATCACACAAAAACTGCAGAAACTTTTTTATTTCTTTATAAAAAAATGTAAATTTTGTTTAAATAATTTTATTTTCATGAAATCTAATTAGAAATGTAGTTTTTAAATTTTTCGGACGATTATTTTTAAAATTATACCAAAAAAACGTTATTTTTTAGAAATAATGCGTTTTTCTTAAAAATCAAACAAAAACTGCTGTAACTTTTTTATTTCTTAATAAAAAACTGTAAATTTTGTTTAAATAATTTTATTTTTATGAAATCTAATTAGAAATGTAGTTTTAAAATTTTTCGGACGATTATTTTTAAATTATACCAAAAAAAACGTTTTTCTTAAAAATCACACAAAAACTGCAGAAACTGTTTATTTCTTTATAAAAAAATGTAAATTTTGTTTATATAATTTTATTTTCATAAAATCTAATTAGAAATGTAGTTTTAAAATTTTTCTGTCGATTATTTTTAAAATTATACCAAAAAAAACGTTATTTTTTAGAAATAATGCGTTTTTCTTAAAAATCAAACAAAAACTGCTGTAACTTTTTTATTTCTTTATAAAAAAATGTAAATTTTGTTTAAATAATTTTATTTTCATGAAATCTAATTAGAAATGTAGTTTTAAAATTTTTCGGTCGATTATTTTTAAAATTATACCAAAAAAACGTTTTTCTTAAAAATCACACAAAAACTGCAGAAACTTTTTTATTTCTTTATAAAAAAATGTAAATTTTGTTTAAATAATTTTATTTTCATGAAATCTAATTAGAAATGTAGTTTTAAAATTTTTCGGACGATTATTTTTAAAATTATACCAAAAAAAACGTTATTTTTTAGAATAATGCGTTTTTCTTAAAAATCAAACAAAAACTGCTATAACTTTTTTATTTCTTAATAAAAAACTGTAAATTTTGTTTAAATAATTTTATTTTCATAAAATCTAATTAGAAATGTAGTTTTAAAATTTTTCGGACGATTATTTTTAAAATTATACCAAAAAAACGTTTTTCTTAAAAATCACACAAAAACTGCAGAAACTGTTTATTTCTTTATAAAAAAATGTAAATTTTGTTTAAATAATTTTATTTTCATGAAATCTAATTAGAAATGTAGTTTAAAAATTTTTCTGTCGATTATTTTTAAAATTATACCAAAAAAAACGTTATTTTTTAGAAATAATGCGTTTTTCTTAAAAATCAAACAAAAACTGCTGTAACTTTTTTATTTCTTTATAAAAAAATGTAAATTTTGTTTAAATAATTTTATTTTCATGAAATCTAATTAGAAATGTAGTTTTAAAATTTTTCGGACGATTACTTTTAAAATTATATCAAAAAAACGTTATTTTTTAGAAATAATGCGTTTTTCTTAAAATCAAACTAAAACTGCTGTAACTTTTTTATTTCTTTATAAAAAAATGTAAATTTTGTTTAAATAATTTTATTTTCATGAAATCTAATTAGAAATGCAGTTTTAAAATTTTTCGGTCGATTATTTTTAAAATTATATCAAAAAAACGTTATTTTTTAGAAATAATGCGTTTTTCTTAAAAATCAAACAAAAACTGCTGTAACTTTTTTATTTCTTTATAAAAAAATGTAAATTTTGTTTAAATAATTTTATTTTCATGAAATCTAATTAGAAATGTAGTTTTAAAATTTTTCGGTCGATTATTTTTAAAATTATACCAAAAAAACGTTTTTCTTAAAAATCACACAAAAACTGCAGAAACTTTTTTATTTCTTTATAAAAAAATGTAAATTTTGTTTAAATAATATCATTTTCATGAAATCTAATTAGTAATGTAGTTTTAAAATTTTTCGGACGATTACTTTTAAAATTATATCAAAAAAACGTTATTTTTTAGAAATAATGCGTTTTTCTTAAAAATCAAACAAAAACTGCTGTAACTTTTTTATTTCTTTATAAAAAAATGTAAATTTTGTTTAAATAATTTTATTTTCATGAAATCTAATTAGAAATGTAGTTTTAAAATTTTTCGGTCGATTATTTTTAAAATTATACCAAAAAAACGTTTTTCTTAAAATCACACAAAAACTGCAGAAACTTTTTTATGTCTTTATAAAAAAATGTAAATTTTGTTTAAATAATTTTATTTTCATGAAATCTAATTAGAAATGTAGTTTTAAAATTTTTCGGACGATTATTTTTAAAATTATACCAAAAAAACGTTATTTTTTAGGAATAATGCGTTTTTCTTAAAAATCAAACAAAAACTGCTGTAACTTTTTTATTTCTTTATAAAAAAATGTAAATTTTGTTTAAATAATTTTATTTTCATGAAATCTAATTAGAAATGTAGTTTTAAAATTTTTCGGTCGATTATTTTTAAAATTATACCAAAAAAACGTTTTTCTTAAAAATCACACAAAAACTGCAGAAACTTTTTTATTTCTTTATAAAAAAATGTAAATTTTGTTTATATAATTTTATTTTCATAAAATCTAATTAGAAATGTAGTTTTAAAATTTTTCTGTCGATTATTTTTAAAATTATACCAAAAAAACGTTATTTTTTAGAAATAATGCGTTTTTCTTAAAAATCAAACAAAAACTGCTGTAACTTTTTTATTTCTTTATAAAAAAATGTAAATTTTGTTTAAATAATTTTATTTTCATGAAATCTAATTAGAAATGTAGTTTTAAAATTTTTCTGTCGATTATTTTTAAAATTATACCAAAAAAACGTTATTTTTTAGAAATAATGCGTTTTTCTTAAAAATCAAACAAAAACTGCTGTAACTTTTTTATTTCTTTATAAAAAAATGTAAATTTTGTTTAAATAATTTTATTTTCATGAAATCTAATTAGAAATGTAGTTTTAAAATTTTTCGGTCGATTATTTTTAAAATTATACCAAAAAAACGTTTTTCTTAAAAAGCACACAAAAACTGCAGAAACTTTTTTATTTCTTTATAAAAAAATGTAAATTTTGTTTAAATAAGTTTATTTTCATGTAATCTAATTAGAAATGTAGTTTTAAAATTTTTCGGACGATTATTTTTAATATTATACCAAAAAAACGTTAATTTTTAGAAATAATGCGTTTTTCTTAAAAATCAAACAAAAACTGCTGTAACTTTTTTATTTCTTAATAAAAAACTGTAAATTTTGTTTAAATAATTTTATTTTCATAAAATCTAATTAGAAATGTAGTTTTAAAATTTTTCGGACGATTATTTTTATAATTATACCAAAAAAACGTTTTTCTTAAAAATCACACAAAAACTGCAGAAACTTTTTTATTTCTTTATAAAAAAATGTAAATTTTGTTTAAATAATTTTATTTTCATGAAATCTAATTAGAAATGTAGTTTTAAAATTTTTCTGTCTATTATTTTTAAAATTATACCAAAAAAACGTTATTTTTTAGAAATAATGCGTTTTTCTTAAAAATCAAACAAAAACTGCTGTAACTTTTTTATTTCTTTATAAAAAAATGTAAATTTTGTTTAAATAATTTTATTTTCATGAAATCTAATTAGAAATGTAGTTTTTACATTTTTCTGTCGATTATTTTTAAAATTATACCAAAAAAACGTTATTTTTTAGAAATAATGCGTTTTTCTTAAAAGTCAAACAAAAACTGCTGTAACTTTTTTATTTCTTTATAAAAAATTGTAAATTTTGTTTAAAAAATTTTATTTTCATGAAATCTAATTAGAAATGTAGTTTTAAAATTTTTCGGTCGATTATTTTTAAAATTATACCAAAAAAACGTTTTTCTTAAAAATCACACAAAAACTGCAGAAACTTTTTTATTTCTTTATAAAAAAATGTAAATTTTGTTTAAATAATATTATTTTCATGAAATCTAATTAGAAATGTAGTTTTAAAATTTTTCGGACGATTACTTTTAAAATTATATCAAAAAAACGTTATTTTTTAGAAATAATGCGTTTTTCTTAAAAATCAAACAAAAACTGCTGTAACTTTTTTATTTCTTTATAAAAAAATGTAAATTTTATTTAAATAATTTTATTTTCATGAAATCTAATTAGAAATGTAGTTTTAAAATTTTTCGGACGATTACTTTTAAAATTATATCAAAAAAACGTTATTTTTTAGAAATAATGCGTTTTTCTTAAAAATCAAACAAAAACTGCTGTAACTTTTTTATTTCTTAATAAAAAACTGTAAATTTTGTTTAAATAATTTTATTTTTATGAAATCTAATTAGAAATGTAGTTTTAAAATTTTTCGGACGATTATTTTTAAAATTATACCAAAAAAACGTTTTTCTTAAAAATCACACAAAAACTGCAGAAACTGTTTATTTCTTTATAAAAAAATGTAAATTTTGTTTAAATAATTTTATTTTCATGAAATCTAATTAGAAATGTAGTTTTTAAATTTTTCGGACGATTATTTTTAAAATTATACCAAAAAAACGTTATTTTTTAGAAATAATGCGTTTTTCTTAAAAATCAAACAAAAACTGCTGTAACTTTTTTATTTCTTAATAAAAAACTGTAAATTTTGTTTAAATAATTTTATTTTTATGAAATCTAATTAGAAATGTAGTTTTAAAATTTTTCGGACGATTATTTTTAAAATTATACCAAAAAAACGTTTTTCTTAAAAATCACACAAAAACTGCAGAAACTGTTTATTTCTTTATAAAAAAATGTAAATTTTGTTTATATAATTTTATTTTCATAAAATCTAATTAGAAATGTAGTTTTAAAATTTTTCTGTCGATTATTTTTAAAATTATACCAAAAAAACGTTATTTTTTAGAAATAATGCGTTTTTCTTAAAAATCAAACAAAAACTGCTGTAACTTTTTTATTTCTTTATAAAAAAATGTAAATTTTGTTTAAATAATTTTATTTTCATGAAATCTAATTAGAAATGTAGTTTTAAAATTTTTCGGTCGATTATTTTTAAAATTATACCAAAAAAACGTTTTTCTTAAAAATCACACAAAAACTGCAGAAACTTTTTTATTTCTTTATAAAAAAATGTAAATTTTGTTTAAATAATTTTATTTTCATGAAATCTAATTAGAAATGTAGTTTTAAAATTTTTCGGACGATTATTTTTAAAATTATACCAAAAAAACGTTATTTTTTAGAAATAATGCGTTTTTCTTAAAAATCAAACAAAAACTGCTATAACTTTTTTATTTCTTAATAAAAAACTGTAAATTTTGTTTAAATAATTTTATTTTCATAAAATCTAATTAGAAATGTAGTTTTAAAATTTTTCGGACGATTATTTTTAAAATTATACCAAAAAAACGTTTTTCTTAAAAATCACACAAAAACTGCAGAAACTGTTTATTTCTTTATAAAAAAATGTAAATTTTGTTTAAATAATTTTATTTTCATGAAATCTAATTAGAAATGTAGTTTAAAAATTTTTCTGTCGATTATTTTTAAAATTATACCAAAAAAACGTTATTTTTTAGAAATAATGCGTTTTTCTTAAAATCAAACAAAAACTGCTGTAACTTTTTTATTTCTTTATAAAAAAATGTAAATTTTGTTTAAATAATTTTATTTTCATGAAATCTAATTAGAAATGTAGTTTTAAAATTTTTCGGACGATTACTTTTAAAATTATATCAAAAAAACGTTATTTTTTAGAAATAATGCGTTTTTCTTAAAAATCAAACTAAAACTGCTGTAACTTTTTTATTTCTTTATAAAAAAATGTAAATTTTGTTTAAATAATTTTATTTTCATGAAATCTAATTAGAAATGCAGTTTTAAAATTTTTCGGTCGATTATTTTTAAAATTATATCAAAAAAACGTTATTTTTTAGAAATAATGCGTTTTTCTTAAAAATCAAACAAAACCTGCTGTAACTTTTTTATTTCTTTATAAAAAAATGTAAATTTTGTTTAAATAATTTTATTTTCATGAAATCTAATTAGAAATGTAGTTTTAAAATTTTTCGGTCGATTATTTTTAAAATTATACCAAAAAAACGTTTTTCTTAAAAATCACACAAAAACTGCAGAAACTTTTTTATTTCTTTATAAAAAAATGTAAATTTTGTTTAAATAATATCATTTTCATGAAATCTAATTAGTAATGTAGTTTTAAAATTTTTCGGACGATTACTTTTAAAATTATATCAAAAAAACGTTATTTTTTAGAAATAATGCGTTTTTCTTAAAAATCAAACAAAAACTGCTGTAACTTTTTTATTTCTTTATAAAAAAATGTAAATTTTGTTTAAATAATTTTATTTTCATGAAATCTAATTAGAAATGTAGTTTTAAAATTTTTCGGTCGATTATTTTTAAAATTATACCAAAAAAACGTTTTTCTTAAAAATCACACAAAAACTGCAGAAACTTTTTTATGTCTTTATAAAAAAATGTAAATTTTGTTTAAATAATTTTATTTTCATGAAATCTAATTAGAAATGTAGTTTTAAAATTTTTCGGACGATTATTTTTAAAATTATACCAAAAAAACGTTATTTTTTAGGAATAATGCGTTTTTCTTAAAAATCAAACAAAAACTGCTGTAACTTTTTTATTTCTTTATAAAAAAATGTAAATTTTGTTTAAATAATTTTATTTTCATGAAATCTAATTAGAAATGTAGTTTTAAAATTTTTCGGTCGATTATTTTTAAAATTATACCAAAAAAACGTTTTTCTTAAAAATCACACAAAAACTGCAGAAACTTTTTTATTTCTTTATAAAAAAATGTAAATTTTGTTTAAATAATTTTATTTTCATGAAATCTAATTAGAAATGTAGTTTTAAAATTTTTCGGACGATTATTTTTAAAATTATACCAAAAAAACGTTATTTTTTAGAAATAATGCGTTTTTCTTAAAAATCAAACAAAAACTGCTATAACTTTTTTATTTCTTAATAAAAAACTGTAAATTTTGTTTAAATAATTTTATTTTCATAAAATCTAATTAGAAATGTAGTTTTAAAATTTTTCGGACGATTATTTTTAAAATTATACCAAAAAAAACGTTTTTCTTAAAAATCACACAAAAACTGCAGAAACTGTTTATTTCTTTATAAAAAAATGTAAATTTTGTTTAAATAATTTTATTTTCATGAAATCTAATTAGAAATGCAGTTTTAAAATTTTTCGGTCGATTATTTTTAAAATTATATCAAAAAAACGTTATTTTTTAGAAATAATGCGTTTTTCTTAAAAATCAAACAAAAACTGCTGTAACTTTTTTATTTCTTTATAAAAAAATGTAAATTTTGTTTAAATAATTTTATTTTCATGAAATCTAATTAGAAATGTAGTTTTAAAATTTTTCGGTCGATTATTTTTAAAAAAATACCAAAAAAAACGTTTTTCTTAAAAATCACACAAAAACTGCAGAAACTTTTTTATTTCTTTATAAAAAAATGTAAATTTTGTTTAAATAATATTATTTTCATGAAATCTAATTAGTAATGTAGTTTTAAAATTTTTCGGACGATTACTTTTAAAATTATATCAAAAAAACGTTATTTTTTAGAAATAATGCGTTTTTCTTAAAAATCAAACAAAAACTGCTGTAACTTTTTTATTTCTTTATAAAAAAATGTAAATTTTGTTTAAATAATTTTATTTTCATGAAATCTAATTAGAAATGTAGTTTTAAAATTTTTCGGTCGATTATTTTTAAAATTATACCAAAAAAAACGTTTTTCTTAAAAATCACACAAAAACTGCAGAAACTTTTTTATTTCTTTATAAAAAAATGTAAATTTTGTTTAAATAATTTTATTTTCATGAAATCTAATTAGAAATGTAGTTTTAAAATTTTTCGGACGATTATTTTTATAATTATACCAAAAAAACATTTTTCTTAAAAATCACACAAAAACTGCAGAAACTTTTTTATTTCTTTATAAAAAAATGTAAACTTTGTTTAAATAATTTTATTTTCATGAAATCTAATTAGAAATGTAGTTTTAAAATTTTTCGGTCGATTATTTTTAAAATTATACCAAAAAAACGTTTTTCTTAAAAATCACACAAAAACTGCAGAAACTTTTTTATTTCTTTATAAAAAAATGTAAATTTTGTTTAAATAATTTTATTTTCATGAAATCTAATTAGAAATGTAGTTTTAAAATTTTTCGGACGATTATTTTTAAAATTATACCAAAAAAACGTTATTTTTTAGAAATAATGCGTTTTTCTTAAAAATCAAACAAAAAGTGCTGTAACTTTTTTATTTCTTAATAAAAAACTGTAAATTTTGTTTAAATAATTTTATTTTCATGAAACCTAATTAGAAATGTAGTTTTAAAATTTTTCGGACGATTATTTTTATAATTATACCAAAAAAACGTTTTTCTTAAAAATCACACAAAAACTGCAGAAACTTTTTTATTTCTTTATAAAAAAATGTAAATTTTGTTTAAATAATTTTATTTTCATGAAATCTAATTAGAAATGTAGTTTTAAAATTTTTCTGCTGATTATTTTTAAAATTATACCAAAAAAACGTTATTTTTTAGTGTAAATAAATTAAGTCAGTTGATCGAACAAAGTTTGTTCGATCAACTGACTTAATTTATTTACACTTCTACCAACGGACACAATAATTACTTATTGTTATTTTTTAGAAATAATGCGTTTTTCTTAAAAATCAAACAAAAACTGCTGTAACTTTTTTATTTCTTTATAAAAAAATGTAAATTTTGTTTAAATAATTTTATTTTCATGAAATCTAATTAGAAATGTAGTTTTTAAATTTTTCTGTCGATTATTTTTAAAATTATACCAAAAAAACGTTATTTTTTAGAAATAATGCGTTTTTCTTAAAAATCAAACAAAAACTGCTGTAACTTTCTTATTTCTTTATAAAAAAATGTAAATTTTGTTTAAATAATTTTATTTTCATGAAATCTAATTAGAAATGTAGTTTTAAAATTTTTCGGTCGATTATTTTTAAAATTATACCAAAAAAACGTTTTTCTAAAAAATCACACAAAAACTGCAGAAACTTTTTTATTTCTTTATAAAAAAATGTAAATTTTGTTTAAATAATTTTATTTTCATGAAATCTAATTAAAAATGTAGTTTTAAAATTTTTTGTCGATTATTTTTAAAATTATACCAAAAAAACGTTATCTTTTAGAAATAATGCGTTTTTCTTAAAAATCAAACAAAAACTGCTGTAACTTTTTTATTTCTTTATAAAAAAATGTAAATTTTGTTTAAATATTTTTATTTTCATGAAATCTAATTAGAAATGTAGTTTTAAAATTTTTCGGACGATTATTTTTAAAATTATACCAAAAAAACGTTATTTTTTAGAAATAATGCGTTTTTCTTAAAAATCAAACAAAAACTGCTGTAACTTTTTTATTTCTTAATAATAAACTGTAAATTTTGTTTAAATAATTTTATTTTCATGAAATCTAATTAGAAATGTAGTTTTAAAATTTTTCGGACGATTATTTTTAAAATTATACCAAAAAAACGTTTTTCTTAAAAATCACACAAAAACTGCAGAAACTTTTTTATTTCTTTATAAAAAAATGTAAATTTTGTTTAAATAATTTTATTTTCATGAAATCTAATTAGAAATGTAGTTTTAAAATTTTTCTGTCGATTATTTTTAAAATTATACCAAAAAAACGTTATTTTTTAGAAATAATGCGTTTTTCTTAAAAATCAAACAAAAACTGCTGTAACTTTTTTATTTCTTAATAAAAAACTGTAAATTTTGTTTAAATAATTTTATTTTCATGAAATCTAATTAGAAATGTAGTTTTAAATCTTTTCTGTCGATTATTTTTAAAATTATACCAAAAAAACGTTATTTTTTAGAAATAATGCGTTTTTCTTAAAAATCAAACAAAAACTGCTGTAACTTTTTTATTTCTTTATAAAAAAATGTAAATTTTGTTTAAATAATTTTATTTTCATGAAATCTAATTAGAAATGTAGTTTTAAAATTTTTCTGTCGATTATTTTTAAAATTATACCAAAAAAAACGTTATTTTTTAGAAATAATGCGTTTTTCTTAAAAATCAAACAAAAACTGCTGTAACTTTTTTATTTCTTAATAAAAAACTGTAAATTTTGTTTAAATAATTTTATTTTCATGAAATCTAATTAGAAATGTAGTTTTAAAATTTTTCGGACGATTATTTTTAAAATTATACCAAAAAAACGTTTTTCTTAAAAATCACACAAAAACTGCAGAAACTGTTTATTTCTTTATAAAAAAATGTAAATTTTGTTTAAATAATTTTATTTTCATGAAATCTAATTAGAAATGTAGTTTTAAAATTTTTCTGTCGATTATTTTTAAAATTATACCAAAAAAACGTTATTTTTTAGAAATAATGCGTTTTTCTTAAAATTCAAACAAAAACTGCTGTAACTTTTTTATTTCTTTATAAAAAAATGTAAATTTTGTTTAAATAATTTTATTTTCATGAAATCTAATTAGAAATGTAGTTTTAAAATTTTTCTGTCGATTATTTTTAAAATTATACCAAAAAAACGTTATTTTTTAGAAATAATGCGTTTTTCTTAAAAATCAAACAAAAACTGCTGTAACTTTTTTATTTCTTTATAAAAAAATGTAAATTTTGTTTAAATAATTTTATTTTCATGAAATCTAATTAGAAATGCAGTTTTAAAATTTTTCGGTCGATTATTTTTAAAATTATACCAAAAAAACGTTATTTTTTAGAAATCATGCGTTTTTCTTAAAAATCAAACAAAAACTGCTGTAACTTTTTTATTTCTTTATAAAAAAATGTAAATTTTGTTTAAATAATTTTATTTTCATGAAATCTAATTAGAAATGTAGTTTTAAAATTTTTCGGTCGATTATTTTTAAAATTATACCAAAAAAACGTTTTTCTTAAAAATCACACAAAAACTGCAGAAACTTTTTTATTTCTTTATAAAAAAATGTAAATTTTGTTTAAATAATTTTATTTTCATGAAATCTAATTAGAAATGTAGTTTTAAAATTTTTCGGACGATTATTTTTAATATTATACCAAAAAAACGTTAATTTTTAGAAATAATGCGTTTTTCTTAAAAATCAAACAAAAACTGCTGTAACTTTTTTATTTCTTTATAAAAAAATGTAAATTTTGTTTAAATAATTTTATTTTCATGAAATCTAATTAGAAATGTAGTTTTAAAATTTTTCGGTCGATTATTTTTATAATTATACCAAAAAAACGTTTTTCTTAAAAATCACACAAAAACTGCGGAAACTTTTTTATTTCTTTATAAAAAAATGTAAATTTTGTTTAAATAATTTTATTTTCATGAAATCTAATTAGAAATGTAGTTTTAAAATTTTTCTGTCTATTATTTTTAAAATTATACCAAAAAAACGTTATTTTTTTGAAATAATGCGTTTTTCTTAAAAATCAAACAAAAACTGCTGTAACTTTTTTATTTCTTTATAAAAAAATGTAAATTTTGTTTAAATAGTTTTATTTTCATGAAATCTAATTAGAAATGTAGTTTTTAAATTTTTCTGTCGATTATTTTTAAAATTATACCAAAAAAACGTTATTTTTTAGAAATAATGCGTTTTTCTTAAAAATCAAACAAAAACTGCTGTAACTTTTTTATTTCTTTATAAAAAAATGTAAATTTTGTTTAAATAATTTTATTTTCATGAAATCTAATTAAAAAAGTAGTTTTAAAATTTTTCGGTCGATTATTTTTAAAATTATACCAAAAAAACGTTTTTCTTAAAAATCACACAAAAACTGCAGAAACTTTTTTATTTCTTTATAAAAAAATGTAAATTTTGTTTAAATAATTTTATTTTCATAAAATCTAATTAGAAATGTAGATTTAAAATTTTTCGGACGATTATTTTTAAAATTATACCAAAAAAACTTTATTTTTTAGAAATAATGCGTTTTTCTTAAAAATCAAACAAAAACTGCGGTAACTTTTATTTCTTAATAAAAAACTGTAAATTTTGTTTAAATAGTTTTATTTTCATGAAATCTAATTAGAAATGTAGTTTTAAAATTTTTCGGACGATTATTTTTAAAATTATACCAAAAAAAACGTTTTTCTTAAAAATCACACAAAAACTGCAGAAACTTTTTTATTTCTTTATAAAAAAATGTAAATTTTGTTTAAATAATTTTATTTTCATGAAATCTAATTAGAAATGTAGTTTTAAAATTTTTCTGTCGATTATTTTTAAAATTATACCAAAAAAACGTTTTTCTTAAAAATCACACAAAAACTGCAGAAACTTTTTTATTTCTTTATAAAAAAATGTAAATTTTGTTTAAATAATTTTATTTTCATAAAATCTAATTAGAAATGTAGTTTTAAAATTTTTCGGACGATTATTTTTAAAATTATACCAAAAAAACGTTATTTTTTAGAAATAATGCGTTTTTCTTAAAAATCAAACAAAAACTGCTGTAACTTTTTTATTTCTTAATAAAAAACTGTAAATTTTGTTTAAATAATTTTATTTTCATGAAATCTAATTAGAAATGTAGTTTTAAAATTTTTCGGACGATTATTTTTAAAATTATACCAAAAAAACGTTTTTCTTAAAAATCACACAAAAACTGCAGAAACTTTTTTATTTCTTTATAAAAAAATGTAAATTTTGTTTAAATAATTTTATTTTCATGAAATCTAATTAGAAATGTAGTTTTAAAATTTTTCTGTCGATTATTTTTAAAATTATACCAAAAAAACGTTAT
>CAXARA010000142.1:0-19004 GCA_963971135.1 Stenus bimaculatus | reverse complement strand
AAAAACGTTTTATTTCTAAAAAATAACGTTTTTTTGATATAATTTTAAAAGTAATCGTCCGAAAAATTTTAAAACTACATTTCTAATTAGATTTCATGAAAATAATATTATTTAAACAAAATTTACATTTTTTTATAAAGAAATAAAAAAGTTTCTGCAGTTTTTGTGTGATTTTTAAGAAAAACGTTTTTTTGGTATAATTTTAAAAATAATCGACCGAAAAATTTTAAAACTACATTTCTAATTAGATTTCATGAAAATAATATTATTTAAACAAAATTTACATTTTTTTATAAAGAAATAAAAAAGTTACAGCAGTTTTTGTTTGATTTTTAAGAAAAACGCATTATTTCTAAAAAATAACGTTTTTTTGATATAATTTTAAAAGTAATCGTCCGAAAAATTTTAAAACTACATTTCTAATTAGATTTCATGAAAATAATATTATTTAAACAAAATTTACATTTTTTTATAAAGAAATAAAAAAGTTACAGCAGTTTTTGTTTGATTTTTAAGAAAAACGCATTATTTCTAAAAAATAACGTTTTTTTGATATAATTTTAAAAGTAATCGTCCGAAAAATTTTAAAACTACATTTCTAATTAGATTTCATGAAAATAATATTATTTAAACAAAATTTACATTCTTTATAAAGAAATAAAAAAGTTTCTGCAGTTTTTGTGTGATTTTTAAGAAAAACGTTTTTTTGGTATAATTTTAAAAGTAATCGTCCGAAAAATTTTAAAACTACATTTCTAATTAGATTTCATGAAAATAAAATTATTTAAACAAAATTTACATTTTTTTATAAAGAAATAAAAAAGTTACAGCAGTTTTTGTTTGATTTTTAAGAAAAACGCATTATTTCTAAAAAATAACGTTTTTTTGATATAATTTTAAAAGTAATCGTCCGAAAAATTTTAAAACTACATTTCTAATTAGATTTCATGAAAATAATATTATTTAAACAAAATTTACATTTTTTTATAAAGAAATAAAAAAGTTATAGCAGTTTTAGTTTGATTTTTAAGAAAAACGTTTTTTTGGTATAATTTTAAAAATAATCGACCGAAAAATTTTAAAACTACATTTCTAATTAGATTTCATGAAAATAAAATTATTTAAACAAAATTTACATTTTTTTATAAAGAAATAAAAAAGTTACAGCAGTTTTTGTTTGATTTTTAAGAAAAACGCATTATTTCTAAAAAATAACGTTTTTTTGATATAATTTTAAAAGTAATCGTCCGAAAAATTTTAAAACTACATTTCTAATTAGATTTCATGAAAATAAAATTATTTAATTAAAATTTACATTTTTTTATAAAGAAATAAAAAAGTTTCTGCAGTTTTTGTGTGATTTTTAAGAAAAATGTTTTTTTGGTATAATTTTAAAAATAATCGACCGAAAAATTTTAAAACTACATTTCTAATTAGATTTCATGAAAATAAAATTATTTAAACAAAATTTACATTTTTTTATAAAGAAATAAAAAAGTTACAGCAGTTTTTGTTTGATTTTTAAGAAAAACGCATTATTTCTAAAAAATAACGTTTTTTTGATATAATTTTAAAAGTAATCGTCCGAAAAATTTTAAAACTAGATTTCTAATTAGATTTCATGAAAATAATATTATTTAAACAAAATTTACATTTTTTTATAAAGAAATAAAAAAGTTTCTGCAGTTTTTGTGTGATTTTTAAGAAAAACGTTTTTTTGGTATAATTTTAAAAATAATCGACCGAAAAATTTTAAAACTACATTTCTAATTAGATTTCATGAAAATAAAATTATTTAAACAAAATTTACATTTTTTTATAAAGAAATAAAAAAGTTACAGCAGTTTTTGTTTGATTTTTAAGAAAAACGCATTATTTCTAAAAAATAACGTTTTTTTGATATAATTTTAAAAGTAATCGTCCGAAAAATTTTAAAACTACATTTCTAATTAGATTTCATGAAAATAATATTATTTAAACAAAATTTACATTTTTTTATAAAGAAATAAAAAAGTTACAGCAGTTTTAGTTTGATTTTTAAGAAAAACGTTTTTTTGGTATAATTTTAAAAATAATCGACCGAAAAATTTTAAAACTACATTTCTAATTAGATTTCATGAAAATAAAATTATTTAAACAAAATTTACATTTTTTTATAAAGAAATAAAAAGTTACAGCAGTTTTTGTTTGATTTTTAAGAAAAACGCATTATTTCTAAAAAATAACGTTTTTTTTGATATAATTTTAAAAGTAATCGTCCGAAAAATTTTAAAACTACATTTCTAATTAGATTTCATGAAAATAATATTATTTAAACAAAATTTACATTTTTTTATAAAGAAATAAAAAAGTTTCTGCAGTTTTTGTGTCATTTTTAAGAAAAACGTTTTTTTGGTATAATTTTAAAAATAATCGACCGATTAATTTTAAAACTACATTTCTAATTAGATTTCATGAAAATAAAATTATTTAAACAAAATTTACATTTTTTTATAAAGAAATAAAAAAGTTACAGCAGTTTTTGTTTGATTTTTAAGAAAAACGCATTATTTCTAAAAAATAACGTTTTTTTGATATAATTTTAAAAGTAATCGTCCGAAAAATTTTAAAACTACATTTCTAATTAGATTTCATGAAAATAATATTATTTAAACAAAATTTACATTTTTTTATAAAGAAATAAAAAAATTACAGCAGTTTTTGTTTGATTTTTAAGAAAAACGCATTATTTCTAAAAAATAACGTTTTTTTGATATAATTTTAAAAGTAATCGTCCGAAAAATTTTAAAACTACATTTCTAATTAGATTTCATGAAAATAATATTATTTAAACAAAATTTACATTTTTTTATAAAGAAATAAAAAAGTTACAGCAGTTTTAGTTTGATTTTTAAGAAAAACGTTTTTTTGGTATAATTTTAAAAATAATCGACCGAAAAATTTTAAAACTACATTTCTAATTAGATTTCATGAAAATAAAATTATTTAAACAAAATTTACATTTTTTTATAAAGAAATAAAAAAGTTACAGCAGTTTTTGTTTGATTTTTAAGAAAAACGCATTATTTCTAAAAAATAACGTTTTTTTGATATAATTTTAAAAGTAATCGTCCGAAAAATTTTAAAACTACATTTCTAATTAGATTTCATGAAAATAATATTATTTAAACAAAATTTACATTTTTTTATAAAGAAATAAAAAAGTTTCTGCAGTTTTTGTGTGATTTTTAAGAAAAACGTTTTTTTGGTATAATTTTAAAAATAATCGACCGAAAAATTTTAAAACTACATTTCTAATTAGATTTCATGAAAATAAAATTATTTAAACAAAATTTACATTTTTTTATAAAGAAATAAAAAAGTTACAGCAGTTTTTGTTTGATTTTTAAGAAAAACGCATTATTTCTAAAAAATAACGTTTTTTTGATATAATTTTAAAAGTAATCGTCCGAAAAATTTTAAAACTACATTTCTAATTAGATTTCATGAAAATAATATTATTTAAACAAAATTTACATTTTTTTATAAAGAAATAAAAAAGTTACAGCAGTTTTAGTTTGATTTTTAAGAAAAACGTTTTTTTGGTATAATTTTAAAAATAATCGACCGAAAAATTTTAAAACTACATTTCTAATTAGATTTCATGAAAATAAAATTATTTAAACAAAATTTACATTTTTTTATAAAGAAATAAAAAAGTTACAGCAGTTTTTGTTTGATTTTTAAGAAAAACGCATTATTTCTAAAAAATAACGTTTTTTTTGATATAATTTTAAAAGTAATCGTCCGAAAAATTTTAAAACTACATTTCTAATTAGATTTCATGAAAATAATATTATTTAAACAAAATTTACATTTTTTTATAAAGAAATAAAAAAGTTTCTGCAGTTTTTGTGTCATTTTTAAGAAAAACGTTTTTTTGGTATAATTTTAAAAATAATCGACCGATTAATTTTAAAACTACATTTCTAATTAGATTTCATGAAAATAAAATTATTTAAACAAAATTTACATTTTTTTATAAAGAAATAAAAAAGTTACAGCAGTTTTTGTTTGATTTTTAAGAAAAACGCATTATTTCTAAAAAATAACGTTTTTTTGATATAATTTTAAAAGTAATCGTCCGAAAAATTTTAAAACTACATTTCTAATTAGATTTCATGAAAATAATATTATTTAAACAAAATTTACATTTTTTTATAAAGAAATAAAAAAATTACAGCAGTTTTTGTTTGATTTTTAAGAAAAACGCATTATTTCTAAAAAATAACGTTTTTTTGATATAATTTTAAAAGTAATCGTCCGAAAAATTTTAAAACTACATTTCTAATTAGATTTCATGAAAATAATATTATTTAAACAAAATTTACATTTTTTTATAAAGAAATAAAAAAGTTTCTGCAGTTTTTGTGTGATTTTTAAGAAAAACGTTTTTTTGGTATAATTTTAAAAATAATCGACCGAAAAATTTTAAAACTACATTTCTAATTAGATTTCATGAAAATAAAATTATTTAAACAAAATTTACATTTTTTTATAAAGAAATAAAAAAGTTACAGCAGTTTTTGTTTGATTTTTAAGAAAAACGCATTATTTCTAAAAAATAACGTTTTTTTGATATAATTTTAAAAGTAATCGTCCGAAAAATTTTAAAACTACATTTCTAATTAGATTTCATGAAAATAAAATTATTTAAACAAAATTTACATTTTTTTATAAAAAAATAAAAAAGTTTCTGCAGTTTTTGTGTGATTTTTAAGAAAAACGTTTTTTTGGTATAATTTTAAAAATAATCGACCGAAAAATTTTAAAACTACATTTCTAATTAGATTTCATGAAAATAAAATTATTTAAACAAAATTTACATTTTTTTATAAAGAAATAAAAAAGTTACAGCAGTTTTTGTTTGATTTTTAAGAAAAACGCATTATTTCTAAAAAATAACGTTTTTTTGATATAATTTTAAAAGTAATCGTCCGAAAAATTTTAAAACTACATTTCTAATTAGATTTCATGAAAATAAAATTATTTAAACAAAATTTACATTTTTTTATAAAGAAATAAAAAAGTTTCTGCAGTTTTTGTGTGATTTTTAAGAAAAACGTTTTTTTGGTATAATTTTAAAAATAATCGACCGAAAAATTTTAAAACTACATTTCTAATTAGATTTCATGAAAATAAAATTATTTAAACAAAATTTACATTTTTTTATAAAGAAATAAAAAAGTTACAGCAGTTTTTGTTTGATTTTTAAGAAAAACGCATTATTTCTAAAAAATAACGTTTTTTTGATATAATTTTAAAAGTAATCATCCGAAAAATTTTAAAACTACATTTCTAATTAGATTTCATGAAAATAATATTATTTAAACAAAATTTACATTTTTTTGTAAAGAAATAAAAAAGTTACAGCAGTTTTAGTTTGATTTTTAAGAAAAATGTTTTTTTGGTATAATTTTAAAAATAATCGACCGAAAAATTTTAAAACTACATTTCTAATTAGATTTCATGAAAATAAAATTATTTAAACAAAATTTACATTTTTTTATAAAGAAATAAAAAAGTTACAGCAGTTTTTGTTTGATTTTTAAGAAAAACGCATTATTTCTAAAAAATAACGTTTTTTTGATATAATTTTAAAAGTAATCGTCCGAAAAATTTTAAAACTACATTTCTAATTAGATTTCATGAAAATAATATTATTTAAACAAAATTTACATTTTTTTATAAAGAAATAAAAAAGTTACAGCAGTTTTTGTTTGATTTTTAAGAAAAACGCATTATTTCTAAAAAATAACGTTTTTTTGATATTATTTTAAAAGTAATCGTCCGAAAAATTTTAAAACTACATTTCTAATTAGATTTCATGAAAATAATATTATTTAAACAAAATTTACATTTTTTTATAAAGAAATAAAAAAGTTACAGCAGTTTTAGTTTGATTTTTAAGAAAAACGTTTTTTTGGTATAATTTTAAAAATAATCGACCGAAAAATTTTAAAACTACATTTCTAATTAGATTTCATGAAAATAAATTTATTTAAACAAAATTTACATTTTTTTATAAAGAAATAAAAAAGTTACAGCAGTTTTTGTTTGATTTTTAAGAAAAACGCATTATTTCTAAAAAATAACGTTTTTTTGATATAATTTTAAAAGTAATCGTCCGAAAAATTTTAAAACTACATTTCTAATTAGATTTCATGAAAATAAAATTATTTAAACAAAATTTACATTTTTTTATAAAGAAATAAAAAAGTTACAGCAGTTTTTGTTTGATTTTTAAGAAAAACGCATTATTTCTAAAAAATAACGTTTTTTTGATATAATTTTAAAAGTAATCGTCCGAAAAATTTTAAAACTACATTTCTAATTAGATTTCATGAAAATAATATTATTTAAACAAAATTTACATTTTTTTATAAAGAAATAAAAAAGTTTCTGCAGTTTTTGTGTGATTTTTAAGAAAAACGTTTTTTTGGTATAATTTTAAAAATAATCGACCGAAAAATTTTAAAACTACATTTCTAATTAGATTTCATGAAAATAAAATTATTTAAACAAAATTTACATTTTTTTATAAAGAAATAAAAAAGTTACAGCAGTTTTTGTTTGATTTTTAAGAAAAACGCATTATTTCTAAAAAATAACGTTTTTTTGATATAATTTTAAAAGTAATCGTCCGAAAAATTTTAAAACTACATTTCTAATTAGATTTCATAAAAATAATATTATTTAAACAAAATTTACATTTTTTTATAAAGAAATATAAAAGTTACAGCAGTTTTTGTTTGATTTTTAAGAAAAACGCATTATTTCTAAAAAATAACGTTTTTTTGATATAATTTTAAAAGTAATCGTCCGAAAAATTTTAAAACTACATTTCTAATTAGATTTCATGAAAATAATATTATTTAAACAAAATTTACATTTTTTTATAACGAAATAAAAAAGTTTCTGCAGTTTTTGTGTGATTTTTAAGAAAAACGTTTTTTTGGTATAATTTTAAAAATAATCGACCGAAAAATTTTAAAACTACATTTCTAATTAGATTTCATGAAAATAAAATTATTTAAACAAAATTTACATTTTTTTATAAAGAAATAAAAAAGTTTCTGCAGTTTTTGTGTGATTTTTAAGAAAAACGTTTTTTTGGTATAATTTTAAAAATAATCGACCGAAAAATTTTAAAACTACATTTCTAATTAGATTTCATGAAAATAAAATTATTTAAACAAAATTTACATTTTTTTATAAAGAAATAAAAAAGTTACAGCAGTTTTTGTTTGATTTTTAAGAAAAACGCATTATTTCTAAAAAATAACGTTTTTTTGATATAATTTTAAAAGTAATCGTCCGAAAAATTTTAAAACTACATTTCTAATTAGATTTCATGAAAATAATATTATTTAAACAAAATTTACATTTTTTTATAAAGAAATAAAAAAGTTACAGCAGTTTTAGTTTGATTTTTAAGAAAAACGTTTTTTTGGTATAATTTTAAAAATAATCGACCGAAAAATTTTAAAACTACATTTCTAATTAGATTTCATGAAAATAAAATTATTTAAACAAAATTTACATTTTTTTATAAAGAAATAAAAAAGTTTCTGCAGTTTTTGTGTGATTTTTAAGAAAAACGTTTTTTTGGTATAATTTTAAAAATAATCGACCGAAAAATTTTAAAACTACATTTCTAATTAGATTTCATGAAAATAAAATTATTTAAACAAAATTTACATTTTTTTATAAAGAAATAAAAAAGTTACAGCAGTTTTTGTTTGATTTTTAAGAAAAACGCATTATTTCTAAAAAATAACGTTTTTTTGATATAATTTTAAAAGTAATCGTCCGAAAAATTTTAAAACTACATTTCTAATTAGATTTCATGAAAATAAAATTATTTAAACAAAATTTACATTTTTATATAAAGAAATAAAAAAGTTTCTGCAGTTTTTGTGTGATTTTTAAGAAAAACGTTTTTTTGGTATAATTTTAAAAATAATCGACCGAAAAATTTTAAAACTACATTTCTAATTAGATTTCATGAAAATAATATTATTTAAACAAAATTTACATTTTTTTATAAAGAAATAAAAAAGTTTCTGCAGTTTTTGTGTGATTTTTAAGAAAAACGTTTTTTTGGTATAATTTTAAAAATAATCGACCGAAAAATTTTAAAACTACATTTCTAATTAGATTTCATGAAAATAAAATTATTTAAACAAAATTTACATTTTTTTTTAAGAAATAAAAAAGTTACAGCAGTTTTTGTTTGATTTTTAAGAAAAACGCATTATTTCTAAAAAATAACGTTTTTTTGATATAATTTCAAAAGTAATCGTCCGAAAAATTTTAAAACTACATTTCTAATTAGATTTCATAAAAATAATATTATTTAAACAAAATTTACATTTTTTTATAAAGAAATATAAAAGTTACAGCAGTTTTTGTTTGATTTTTAAGAAAAACGCATTATTTCTAAAAAATAACGTTTTTTTGATATAATTTTAAAAGTAATCGTCCGAAAAATTTTAAAACTACATTTCTAATTAGATTTCATGAAAATAATATTTTTTAAGCAAAATTTACATTTTTTTATAAAGAAATAAAAAAGTTTCTGCAGTTTTTGTGTGATTTTTAAGAAAAACGTTTTTTTGGTATAATTTTAAAAATAATCGACCGAAAAATTTTAAAACTACATTTCTAATTAGATTTCATGAAAATAAAATTATTTAAACAAAATTTACATTTTTTTATAAAGAAATAAAAAAGTTACAGCAGTTTTTGTTTGATTTTTAAGAAAAACGCATTATTTCTAAAAAATAACGTTTTTTTGATATAATTTTAAAAGTAATCGTCCGAAAAATTTTAAAACTACATTTCTAATTAGATTTCATGAAAATAATATTATTTAAACAAAATTTACATTCTTTTATAAAGAAATAAAAAAGTTTCTGCAGTTTTTGTGTGATTTTTAAGAAAAACGTTTTTTTGGTATAATTTTAAAAATAATCGACCGAAAAATTTTAAAACTACATTTCTAATTAGATTTCATGAAAATAAAATTATTTAAACAAAATTTACATTTTTTTATAAAGAAATAAAAAAGTTACAGCAGTTTTTGTTTGATTTTTAAGAAAAACGCATTATTTCTAAAAAATAACGTTTTTTTGATATAATTTTAAAAGTAATCGTCCGAAAAATTTTAAAACTACATTTCTAATTAGATTTCATGAAAATAATATTATTTAAACAAAATTTACATTTTTTTATAAAGAAATAAAAAAGTTACAGCAGTTTTAGTTTGATTGTTAAGAAAAACGTTTTTTTGGTATAATTTTAAAAATAATCGACCGAAAAATTTTAAAACTACATTTCTAATTAGATTTCATGAAAATAAAATTATTTAAACAAAATTTACATTTTTTTATAAAGAAATAAAAAAGTTACAGCAGTTTTTGTTTGATTTTTAAGAAAAACGCATTATTTCTAAAAAATAACGTTTTTTTGATATAATTTTAAAAGTAATCGTCCGAAAAATTTTAAAACTACATTTCTAATTAGATTTCATGAAAATAATATTATTTAAACAAAATTTACATTTTTTTATAAAGAAATAAAAAAGTTTCTGCAGTTTTTGTGTGATTTTTAAGAAAAACGTTTTTTTGGTATAATTTTAAAAATAATCGACCGAAAAATTTTAAAACTACATTTCCAATTAGATTTCATGAAAATAAAATTATTTAAACAAAATTTACATTTTTTTATAAAGAAATAAAAAAGTTACAGCAGTTTTTGTTTGATTTTTAAGAAAAACGCATTATTTCTAAAAAATAACGTTTTTTTGATATAATTTTAAAAGTAATCGTCCGAAAAATTTTAAAACTACATTTCTAATTAGATTTCATGAAAATAAAATTATTTAAATAAAATTTACATTTTTTTATAAAGAAATAAAAAAGTTTCTGCAGTTTTTGTGTGATTTTTAAGAAAAACGTTTTTTTGGTATAATTTTAAAAATAATCGACCGAAAAATTTTAAATCTACATTTCTAATTAGATTTCATGAAAATAAAATTATTTAAACAAAATTTACATTTTTTTATAAAGAAATAAAAAAGTTACAGCAGTTTTTGTTTGATTTTTAAGAAAAACGCATTATTTCTAAAAAATAACGTTTTTTTGATATAATTTTAAAAGTAATCGTCCGAAAAATTTTAAAACTACATTTCTAATTAGATTTCATGAAAATAATATTATTTAAACAAAATTTACATTTTTTTATAAAGAAATAAAAAAGTTACAGCAGTTTTAGTTTGATTTTTAAGAAAAACGTTTTTTTGGTATAATTTTAAAAATAATGGACCGAAAAATTTTAAAACTACATTTCTAATTAGATTTCATGAAAATAAAATTATTTAAACAAAATTTACATTTTTTTATAAAGAAATAAAAAAGTTACAGCAGTTTTTGTTTGATTTTTAAGAAAAACGCATTATTTCTAAAAAATAACGTTTTTTTGATATAATTTTAAAAGTAATCGTCCGAAAAATTTTAAAACTACATTTCTAATTAGATTTCATGAAAATAAAATTATTTAAACAAAATTTACATTTTTTTATAAAGAAATAAAAAAGTTTCTGCAGTTTTTGTGTGATTTTTAAGAAAAACGTTTTTTTGGTATAATTTTAAAAATAATCGACCGAAAAATTTTAAAACTACATTTCTAATTAGATTTCATGAAAATAAAATTATTTAAACAAAATTTACATTTTTTTATAAAGAAATAAAAAAGTTACAGCAGTTTTTGTTTGATTTTTAAGAAAAACGCATTATTTCTAAAAAATAACGTTTTTTTGATATAATTTTAAAAGTAATCGTCCGAAAAATTTTAAAACTACATTTCTAATTAGATTTTATGAAAATAATATTATTTAAACAAAATTTACATTTTTTTATAAAGAAATAAAAAAGTTACAGCAGTTTTAGTTTGATTTTTAAGAAAAACGTTTTTTTGGTATAATTTTAAAAATAATCGACCGAAAAATTTTAAAACTACATTTCTAATTAGATTTCATGAAAATAAAATTATTTAAACAAAATTTACATTTTTTTATAAAGAAATAAAAAAGTTACAGCAGTTTTTGTTTGATTTTTAAGAAAAACGCATTATTTCTAAAAATAACGTTTTTTTGATATAATTTTAAAAGTAATCGTCCGAAAAATTTTAAAACTACATTTCTAATTAGATTTCATGAAAATAAAATTATTTAAACAAAATTTACATTTTTTTATAAAGAAATAAAAAAGTTTCTGCAGTTTTTGTGTGATTTTTAAGAAAAACGTTTTTTTGGTATAATTTTAAAAATAATCGACCGAAAAATTTTAAAACTACATTTCTAATTAGATTTCATGAAAATAAAATTATTTAAACAAAATTTACATTTTTTTATAAAGAAATAAAAAAGTTACAGCAGTTTTTGTTTGATTTTTAAGAAAAACGCATTATTTCTAAAAAATAACGTTTTTTTGATATAATTTTAAAAGTAATCGTCCGAAAAATTTTAAAACTACATTTCTAATTAGATTTCATGAAAATAATATTATTTAAACAAAATTTACATTTTTTTATAAAGAAATAAAAAAGTTACAGCAGTTTTAGTTTGATTTTTAAGAAAAACGTTTTTTTGGTATAATTTTAAAAATAATCGACCGAAAAATTTTAAAACTACATTTCTAATTAGATTTCATGAAAATAAAATTATTTAAACAAAATTTACATTTTTTTATAAAGAAATAAAAAAGTTTCTGCAGTTTTTGTGTGATTTTTAAGAAAAACGTTTTTTTGGTATAATTTTAAAAATAATCGACCGAAAAATTTTAAAACTACATTTCTAATTAGATTTCATGAAAATAAAATTATTTAAACAAAATTTACATTTTTTTATAAAGAAATAAAAAAGTTACAGCAGTTTTTGTTTGATTTTTAAGAAAAACGCATTATTTCTAAAAAATAACGTTTTTTTGATATAATTTTAAAAGTAATCGTCCGAAAAATTTTAAAACTACATTTCTAATTAGATTTCATGAAAATAAAATTATTTAAACAAAATTTACATTTTTATATAAAGAAATAAAAAAGTTTCTGCAGTTTTTGTGTGATTTTTAAGAAAAACGTTTTTTTGGTATAATTTTAAAAATAATCGACCGAAAAATTTTAAAACTACATTTCTAATTAGATTTCATGAAAATAAAATTATTTAAACAAAATTTACATTTTTTTATAAAGAAATAAAAAAGTTACAGCAGTTTTTGTTTGATTTTTAAGAAAAACGCATTATTTCTAAAAAATAACGTTTTTTTGATATAATTTTAAAAGTAATCGTCCGAAAAATTTTAAAACTACATTTCTAATTAGATTTCATGAAAATAATATTATTTAAACAAAATTTACATTTTTTTATAAAGAAATAAAAAAGTTACAGCAGTTTTAGTTTGATTTTTAAGAAAAACGTTTTTTTGGTATAATTTTAAAACTAATCGACCGAAAAATTTTAAAACTACATTTCTAATTAGATTTCATGAAAATAAAATTATTTAAACAAAATTTACATTTTTTTATAAAGAAATAAAAAAGTTACAGCAGTTTTTGTTTGATTTTTAAGAAAAACGTTTTTTTGGTATAATTTTAAAAATAATCGACCGAAAAATTTTAAAACTACATTTCTAATTAGATTTCATGAAAATAAAATTATTTAAACAAAATTTACATTTTTTTATAAAGAAATAAAAAAGTTACAGCAGTTTTTGTTTGATTTTTAAGAAAAACGCATTATTTCTAAAAAATAACGTTTTTTTGATATAATTTTAAAAGTAATCGTCCGAAAAATTTTAAAACTACATTTCTAATTAGATTTCATGAAAATAATATTATTTAAACAAAATTTACATTTTTTTATAAAGAAATAAAAAAGTTACAGCAGTTTTAGTTTGATTTTTAAGAAAAACGTTTTTTTGGTATAATTTTAAAAATAATCGACTGAAAAATTTTAAAACTACATTTCTAATTAGATTTCATGAAAATAAAATTATTTAAACAAAATTTACATTTTTTTATATAGAAATAAAAAAGTTACAGCAGTTTTAGTTTGATTTTTAAGAAAAACGTTTTTTTGGTATAATTTTAAAAATAATCGACCGAAAAATTTTAATACTACATTTCTAATTAGATTTCATGAAAATAATATTATTTAAACAAAATTTACATTTTTTTATAAAGAAATAAAAAAGTTACAGCAGTTTTAGTTTGATTTTTAAGAAAAACGTTTTTTTGGTATAATTTTAAAAATAATCGACCGAAAAATTTTAAAACTACATTTCTAATTAGATTTCATGAAAATAAAATTATTTAAACAAAATTTACATTTTTTTATAAAGAAATAAAAAAGTTACAGCAGTTTTTGTTTGATTTTTAAGAAAAACGCATTATTTCTAAAAAATAACGTTTTTTTGATATAATTTTAAAAGTAATCGTCCGAAAAATTTTAAAACTACATTTCTAATTAGATTTCATGAAAATAATATTATTTAAACAAAATTTACATTTTTTTATAAAGAAATAAAAAAGTTTCTGCAGTTTTTGTGTGATTTTTAAGAAAAACGTTTTTTTGGTATAATTTTAAAAATAATCGACCGAAAAATTTTAAAACTACATTTCTAATTAGATTTCATGAAAATAAAATTATTTAAACAAAATTTACATTTTTTTATAAAGAAATAAAAAAGTTACAGCAGTTTTTGTTTGATTTTTAAGAAAAACGCATTATTTCTAAAAAATAACGTTTTTTTGATATAATTTTAAAAGTAATCGTCCGAAAAATTTTAAAACTACATTTCTAATTAGATTTCATAAAAATAATATTATTTAAACAAAATTTACATTTTTTTATAAAGAAATATAAAAGTTACAGCAGTTTTTGTTTGATTTTTAAGAAAAACGCATTATTTCTAAAAAATAACGTTTTTTTGATATAATTTTAAAAGTAATCGTCCGAAAAATTTTAAAACTACATTTCTAATTAGATTTCATGAAAATAATATTATTTAAACAAAATTTACATTTTTTTATAAAGAAATAAAAAAGTTTCTGCAGTTTTTGTGTGATTTTTAAGAAAAACGTTTTTTTGGTATAATTTTAAAAATAATCGACCGAAAAATTTTAAAACTACATTTCTAATTAGATTTCATGAAAATAAAATTATTTAAACAAAATTTACATTTTTTTATAAAGAAATAAAAAAGTTACAGCAGTTTTTGTTTGATTTTTAAGAAAAACGCATTATTTCTAAAAAATAACGTTTTTTTGATATAATTTTAAAAGTAATCGTCCGAAAAATTTTAAAACTACATTTCTAATTAGATTTCATGAAAATAATATTATTTAAACAAAATTTACATTCTTTTATAAAGAAATAAAAAAGTTTCTGCAGTTTTTGTGTGATTTTTAAGAAAAACGTTTTTTTGGTATAATTTTAAAAATAATCGACCGAAAAATTTTAAAACTACATTTCTAATTAGATTTCATGAAAATAAAATTATTTAAACAAAATTTACATTTTTTTATAAAGAAATAAAAAAGTTACAGCAGTTTTTGTTTGATTTTTAAGAAAAACGCATTATTTCTAAAAAATAACGTTTTTTTGATATAATTTTAAAAGTAATCGTCCGAAAAATTTTAAAACTACATTTCTAATTAGATTTCATGAAAATAATATTATTTAAACAAAATTTACATTTTTTTATAAAGAAATAAAAAAGTTACAGCAGTTTTAGTTTGATTGTTAAGAAAAACGTTTTTTTGGTATAATTTTAAAAATAATCGACCGAAAAATTTTAAAACTACATTTCTAATTAAATTTCATGAAAATAAAATTATTTAAACAAAATTTACATTTTTTTATAAAGAAATAAAAAAGTTACAGCAGTTTTTGTTTGATTTTTAAGAAAAACGCATTATTTCTAAAAAATAACGTTTTTTTGATATAATTTTAAAAGTAATCGTCCGAAAAATTTTAAAACTACATTTCTAATTAGATTTCATGAAAATAATATTATTTAAACAAAATTTACATTTTTTTATAAAGAAATAAAAAAGTTTCTGCAGTTTTTGTGTGATTTTTAAGAAAAACGTTTTTTTGGTATAATTTTAAAAATAATCGACCGAAAAATTTTAAAACTACATTTCCAATTAGATTTCATGAAAATAAAATTATTTAAACAAAATTTACATTTTTTTATAAAGAAATAAAAAAGTTACAGCAGTTTTTGTTTGATTTTTAAGAAAAACGCATTATTTCTAAAAAATAACGTTTTTTTGATATAATTTTAAAAGTAATCGTCCGAAAAATTTTAAAACTACATTTCTAATTAGATTTCATGAAAATAAAATTATTTAAACAAAATTTACATTTTTTTATAAAGAAATAAAAAAGTTTCTGCAGTTTTTGTGTGATTTTTAAGAAAAACGTTTTTTTGGTATAATTTTAAAAATAATCGACCGAAAAATTTTAAAACTACATTTCTAATTAGATTTCATGAAAATAAAATTATTTAAACAAAATTTACATTTTTTTATAAAGAAATAAAAAAGTTACAGCAGTTTTTGTTTGATTTTTAAGAAAAACGCATTATTTCTAAAAAATAACGTTTTTTTGATATAATTTTAAAAGTAATCGTCCGAAAAATTTTAAAACTACATTTCTAATTAGATTTCATGAAAATAATATTATTTAAACAAAATTTACATTTTTTTATAAAGAAATAAAAAAGTTACAGCAGTTTTAGTTTGATTTTTAAGAAAAACGTTTTTTTGGTATAATTTTAAAAATAATGGACCGAAAAATTTTAAAACTACATTTCTAATTAGATTTCATGAAAATAAAATTATTTAAACAAAATTTACATTTTTTTATAAAGAAATAAAAAAGTTACAGCAGTTTTTGTTTGATTTTTAAGAAAAACGCATTATTTCTAAAAAATAACGTTTTTTTGATATAATTTTAAAAGTAATCGTCCGAAAAATTTTAAAACTACATTTCTAATTAGATTTCATGAAAATAAAATTATTTAAACAAAATTTACATTTTTTTATAAAGAAATAAAAAAGTTTCTGCAGTTTTTGTGTGATTTTTAAGAAAAACGTTTTTTTGGTATAATTTTAAAAATAATCGACCGAAAAATTTTAAAACTACATTTCTAATTAGATTTCATGAAAATAAAATTATTTAAACAAAATTTACATTTTTTTATAAAGAAATAAAAAAGTTACAGCAGTTTTTGTTTGATTTTTAAGAAAAACGCATTATTTCTAAAAAATAACGTTTTTTTGATATAATTTTAAAAGTAATCGTCCGAAAAATTTTAAAACTACATTTCTAATTAGATTTTATGAAAATAATATTATTTAAACAAAATTTACATTTTTTTATAAAGAAATAAAAAAGTTACAGCAGTTTTAGTTTGATTTTTAAGAAAAACGTTTTTTTGGTATAATTTTAAAAATAATCGACCGAAAAATTTTAAAACTACATTTCTAATTAGATTTCATGAAAATAAAATTATTTAAACAAAATTTAAATTTTTTTATAAAGAAATAAAAAAGTTACAGCAGTTTTTGTTTGATTTTTAAGAAAAACGCATTATTTCTAAAAAATAACGTTTTTTTGATATAATTTTAAAAGTAATCGTCCGAAAAATTTTAAAACTACATTTCTAATTAGATTTCATGAAAATAAAATTATTTAAACAAAATTTACATTTTTTTATAAAGAAATAAAAAAGTTTCTGCAGTTTTTGTGTGATTTTTAAGAAAAACGTTTTTTTGGTATAATTTTAAAAATAATCGACCGAAAAAATTTAAAACTACATTTCTAATTAGATTTCATGAAAATAAAATTATTTAAACAAAATTTACATTTTTTTATAAAGAAATAAAAAAGTTACAGCAGTTTTTGTTTGATTTTTAAGAAAAACGCATTATTTCTAAAAAATAACGTTTTTTTGATATAATTTTAAAAGTAATCGTCCGAAAAATTTTAAAACTACATTTCTAATTAGATTTCATGAAAATAATATTATTTAAACAAAATTTACATTTTTTTATAAAGAAATAAAAAAGTTACAGCAGTTTTAGTTTGATTTTTAAGAAAAACGTTTTTTTGGTATAATTTTAAAAATAATCGACCGAAAAATTTTAAAACTACATTTCTAATTAGATTTCATGAAAATAAAATTATTTAAACAAAATTTACATTTTTTTATAAAGAAATAAAAAAGTTTCTGCAGTTTTTGTGTGATTTTTAAGAAAAACGTTTTTTTGGTATAATTTTAAAAATAATCGACCGAAAAATTTTAAAACTACATTTCTAATTAGATTTCATGAAAATAAAATTATTTAAACAAAATTTACATTTTTTTATAAAGAAATAAAAAAGTTACAGCAGTTTTTGTTTGATTTTTAAGAAAAACGCATTATTTCTAAAAAATAACGTTTTTTTGATATAATTTTAAAAGTAATCGTCCGAAAAATTTTAAAACTACATTTCTAATTAGATTTCATGAAAATAAAATTATTTAAACAAAATTTACATTTTTATATAAAGAAATAAAAAAGTTTCTGCAGTTTTTGTGTGATTTTTAAGAAAAACGTTTTTTTGGTATAATTTTAAAAATAATCGACCGAAAAATTTTAAAACTACATTTCTAATTAGATTTCATGAAAATAAAATTATTTAAACAAAATTTACATTTTTTTATAAAGAAATAAAAAAGTTACAGCAGTTTTTGTTTGATTTTTAAGAAAAACGCATTATTTCTAAAAAATAACGTTTTTTTGATATAATTTTAAAAGTAATCGTCCGAAAAATTTTAAAACTACATTTCTAATTAGATTTCATGAAAATAATATTATTTAAACAAAATTTACATTTTTTTATAAAGAAATAAAAAAGTTACAGCAGTTTTAGTTTGATTTTTAAGAAAAACGTTTTTTTGGTATAATTTTAAAAATAATCGACCGAAAAATTTTAAAACTACATTTCTAATTAGATTTCATGAAAATAAAATTATTTAAACAAAATTTACATTTTTTTATAAAGAAATAAAAAAGTTACAGCAGTTTTTGTTTGATTTTTAAGAAAAACGTTTTTTTGGTATAATTTTAAAAATAATCGACCGAAAAATTTTAAAACTACATTTCTAATTAGATTTCATGAAAATAAAATTATTTAAATAAAATTTACATTTTTTTATAAAGAAATAAAAAAGTTACAGCAGTTTTTGTTTGATTTTTAAGAAAAACGCATTATTTCTAAAAAATAACGTTTTTTTGATATAATTTTAAAAGTAATCGTCCGAAAAATTTTAAAACTACATTTCTAATTAGATTTCATGAAAATAATATTATTTAAACAAAATTTACATTTTTTTATAAAGAAATAAAAAAGTTACAGCAGTTTTAGTTTGATTTTTAAGAAAAACGTTTTTTTGGTATAATTTTAAAAATAATTGACCGAAAAATTTTAAAACTACATTTCTAATTAGATTTCATGAAAATAAAATTATTTAAACAAAATTTACATTTTTTTATAAAGAAATAAAAAAGTTACAGCAGTTTTAGTTTGATTTTAAGAAAACGTTTTTTTGGTATAATTTTAAAAATAATCGACCGAAAAATTTTAAAACTACATTTCTAATTAGATTTCATGAAAATAAAATTATTTAAACAAAATTTACATTTTTTTATAAAGAAATAAAAAGTTACAGCAGTTTTAGTTTGATTTTTAAGAAAAACGTTTTTTTGGTATAATTTTAAAAATAATCGACCGAAAAATTTTAAAACTACATTTCTAATTAGATTTCATGAAAATAAAATTATTTAAACAAAATTTACATTTTTTTATAAAGAAATAAAAAAGTTACAGCAGTTTTTGTTTGATTTTTAAG
>CAXARA010000141.1:0-13145 GCA_963971135.1 Stenus bimaculatus | reverse complement strand
AAAATAAAATTATTTAAACAAAATTTACATTTTTTTATAAAGAAATAAAAAAGTTACAGCAGTTTTTGTTTGATTTTTAAGAAAAACGCATTATTTCTAAAAAATAACGTTTTTTTGATATAATTTTAAAAGTAATCGTCCGAAAAATTTTAAAACTACATTTCTAATTAGATTTCATGAAAATAATATTATTTAAACAAAATTTACATTTTTTTATAAAGAAATAAAAAAGTTACAGCAGTTTTTGTTTGATTTTTAAGAAAACGCATTATTTCTAAAAAATAACGTTTTTTTGATATAATTTTAAAAGTAATCGTCCGAAAAATTTTAAAACTACATTTCTAATTAGATTTCATGAAAATAAAATTATTTAAACAAAATTTACATTTTTTTATAAAGAAATAAAAAAGTTTCTGCAGTTTTTGTGTGATTTTTAAGAAAAACGTTTTTTTGGTATAATTTTAAAAATAATCGACCGAAAAATTTTAAAACTACATTTCTAATTAGATTTCATGAAAATAAAATTATTTAAACAAAATTTACATTTTTTTATAAAGAAATAAAAAAGTTACAGCAGTTTTTGTTTGATTTTTAAGAAAAACGCATTATTTCTAAAAAATAACGTTTTTTGATATAATTTTAAAAGTAATCGTCCAAAAAATTTTAAAACTACATTTCTAATTAGATTTCATGAAAATAAAATTATTTAAACAAAATTTACATTTTTTTATAAAGAAATAAAAAAGTTACAGCAGTTTTTGTTTGATTTTAAGAAAAACGCAATATTTCTAAAAAATAACGTTTTTTTGATATAATTTTAAAAGTAATCGTCCGAAAAATTTTAAAACTACATTTCTAATTAGATTTCATGAAAATAATATTATTTAAACAAAATTTACATTTTTTTATAAAGAAATAAAAAAGTTACAGCAGTTTTTGTTTGATTTTAAGAAAAACGTTTTTTTGGTATAATTTTAAAAATAATCGACCGAAAAATTTTAAAACTACATTTCTAATTAGATTTCATGAAAATAATATTATTTAAACAAAATTTACATTTTTTTATAAAGAAATAAAAAAGTTACAGCAGTTTTTGTTTGATTTTTAAGAAAAACGCATTATTTCTAAAAAATAACTTTTTTTTGATATAATTTTAAAAGTAATCGTCCGAAAAATTTTAAAACTACATTTCTAATTAGATTTCATGAAAATAATATTATTTAAACAAAATTTACATTTTTTTATAAAGAAATAAAAAAGTTACAGCAGTTTTTGTTTGATTTTTAAGAAAAACGCAATATTTCTAAAAAATAACGTTTTTTTGATATAATTTTAAAAGTAATCGTCCGAAAAATTTTAAAACTACATTTCTAATTAGATTTCATGAAAATAATATTATTTAAACAAAATTTACATTTTTTTATAAAGAAATAAAAAAGTTACAGCAGTTTTTGTTTGATTTTTAAGAAAAACGTTTTTTTGGTATAATTTTAAAAATAATCGACCGAAAAATTTTAAAACTACATTTCTAATTAGATTTCATGAAAATAAAATTATTTAAACAAAATTTACATTTTTTTATAAAGAAATAAAAAAGTTACAGCAGTTTTTGTTTGATTTTTAAGAAAAACGCATTATTTCTAAAAAATAACGTTTTTTTGATATAATTTTAAAAGTAATCGTCCGAAAAATTTTAAAACTACATTTCTAATTAGATTTCATGAAAATAATATTATTTAAACAAAATTTACATTTTTTTATAAAGAAATAAAAAAGTTACAGCAGTTTTTGTTTGATTTTTAAGAAAAACGCATTATTTCTAAAAAATAACGTTTTTTTGATATAATTTTAAAAGTAATCGTCCGAAAAATTTTAAAACTACATTTCTAATTAGATTTCATGAAAATAATATTATTTAAACAAAATTTACATTTTTTTATAAACAAATAAAAAAGTTTCTGCAGTTTTTGTGTGATTTTTAAGAAAAATGTTTTTTTGGTATAATTTTAAAAATAATCGACCGAAAAATTTTAAAACTACATTTCTAATTAGATTTCATAAAAATAAAATTATTTAAACAAAATTTACATTTTTTAATAAAGAAATAAAAAAGTTACAGCAGTTTTTGTTTGATTTTTAAGAAAAACGCATTATTTCTAAAAAATAACGTTTTTTTGATATAATTTTAAAAGTAATCGTCCGAAAAATTTTAAAACTACATTTCTAATTAGATTTCATGAAAATAAAATTATTTAAACAAAATTTACATTTTTTTATAAAGAAATAAAAAAGTTTCTGCAGTTTTTGTGTGATTTTTAAGAAAAACGTTTTTTTGGTATAATTTTAAAAATAATCGACCGAAAAATTTTAAAACTACATTTCTAATTAGATTTCATGAAAATAAAATTATTTAAACAAAATTTACATTTTTTTATAAAGAAATAAAAAAGTTACAGCAGTTTTTGTTTGATTTTTAAGAAAAACGCATTATTTCTAAAAAATAACGTTTTTTTGATATAATTTTAAAAGTAATCGTCCGAAAAATTTTAAAACTACATTTCTAATTAGATTTCATGAAAATAATATTATTTAAACAAAATTTACATTTTTTTATAAAGAAATAAAAAAGTTACAGCAGTTTTTGTTTGATTTTTAAGAAAAACGTTTTTTTGGTATAATTTTAAAAATAATCGACCGAAAAATTTTAAAACTACATTTCTAATTAGATTTCATGAAAATAAAATTATTTAAACAAAATTTACATTTTTTTATAAAGAAATAAAAAAGTTACAGCAGTTTTTGTTTGATTTTTAAGAAAAACGCATTATTTCTAAAAAATAACGTTTTTTTGATATAATTTTAAAAGTAATCGTCCGAAAAATTTTAAAACTACATTTCTAATTAGATTTCATGAAAATAATATTATTTAAACAAAATTTACATTTTTTTATAAAGAAATAAAAAAGTTACAGCAGTTTTTGTTTGATTTTTAAGAAAAACGCATTATTTCTAAAAAATAACGTTTTTTTGATATAATTTTAAAAGTAATCGTCCGAAAAATTTTAAAACTACATTTCTAATTAGATTTCATGAAAATAATATTATTTAAACAAAATTTACATTTTTTTATAAAGAAATAAAAAAGTTACAGCAGTTTTTGTTTGATTTTTAAGAAAAACGCATTATTTCTAAAAAATAACTTTTTTTTGATATAATTTTAAAAGTAATCGTCCGAAAAATTTTAAAACTACATTTCTAATTAGATTTCATGAAAATAATATTATTTAAACAAAATTTACATTTTTTTATAAAGAAATAAAAAAGTTACAGCAGTTTTTGTTTGATTTTTAAGAAAAACGCATTATTTCTAAAAAATAACGTTTTTTTGATATAATTTTAAAAGTAATCGTCCGAAAAATTTTAAAACTACATTTCTAATTAGATTTCATGAAAATAAAATTATTTAAACAAAATTTACATTTTTTTATAAAGAAATAAAAAAGTTTCTGCAGTTTTTGTGTGATTTTTAAGAAAAACGTTTTTTTGGTATAATTTTAAAAATAATCGACCGAAAAATTTTAAAACTACATTTCTAATTAGATTTCATGAAAATAAAATTATTTAAACAAAATTTACATTTTTTTATAAAGAAATAAAAAAGTTACAGCAGTTTTTGTTTGATTTTTAAGAAAAACGCATTATTTCTAAAAAATAACGTTTTTTTGATATAATTTTAAAAGTAATCGTCCAAAAAATTTTAAAACTACATTTCTAATTAGATTTCATGAAAATAAAATTATTTAAACAAAATTTACATTTTTTTATAAAGAAATAAAAAAGTTTCTGCAGTTTTTGTGTGATTTTTAAGAAAAACGTTTTTTTGGTATAATTTTAAAAATAATCGACATAAAAATTTTAAAACTACATTTCTAATTAGATTTCATGAAAATAAAATTATTTAAACAAAATTTACATTTTTTTAAAAAGAAATAAAAAAGTTACAGCAGTTTTTGTTTGATTTTTAAGAAAAACGCATTATTTCTAAAAAATAACGTTTTTTTGATATAATTTTAAAAGTAATCGTCCGAAAAATTTTAAAACTACATTTCTAATTAGATTTTATGAAAATAATATTAGTTAAACAAAATTTACATTTTTTTATAAAGAAATAAAAAAGTTACAGCAGTTTTTGTTTGATTTTTAAGAAAAACGCATTATTTCTAAAAAATAACGTTTTTTTGATATAATTTTAAAAGTAATCGTCCGAAAAATTTTAAAACTACATTTCTAATTAGATTTCATGAAAATAATATTATTTAAACAAAATTTACATTTTTTTATAAAGAAATAAAAAAGTTACAGCAGTTTTTGTTTGATTTTTAAGAAAAACGCATTATTTCTAAAAAATAACGTTTTTTTGATATAATTTTAAAAGTAATCATCCGAAAAATTTTAAAACTACATTTCTAATTAGATTTCATGAAAATAAAATTATTTAAACAAAATTTACATTTTTTTATAAAGAAATAAAAAAGATTCTGCAGTTTTTGTGTGATTTTTAAGAAAAACGTTTTTTTGGTATAATTTTAAAAATAATCGACCGAAAAATTTTAAAACTACATTTCTAATTAGATTTCATGAAAATAAAATTATTTAAACAAAATTTACATTTTTTTATAAAGAAATAAAAAAGTTACAGCAGTTTTTGTTTGATTTTTAAGAAAAACGCATTATTTCTAAAAAATAACGTTTTTTTGATATAATTTTAAAAGTAATCGTCCGAAAAATTTTAAAACTACATTTCTAATTAGATTTCATGAAAATAAAATTATTTAAACAAAATTTACATTTTTTTATAAAGAAATAAAAAAGTTTCTGCAGTTTTTGTGTGATTTTTAAGAAAAACGTTTTTTTGGTATAATTTTAAAAATAATCGACCGAAAAATTTTAAAACTACATTTCTAATTAGATTTCATGAAAATAAAATTATTTAAACAAAATTTACATTTTTTTATAAAGAAATAAAAAAGTTACAGCAGTTTTTGTTTGATTTTTAAGAAAAACGCATTATTTCTAAAAAATAACGTTTTTTTGATATAATTTTAAAAGTAATCGTCCGAAAAATTTTAAAACTACATTTCTAATTAGATTTCATGAAAATAATATTATTTAAACAAAATTTACATTTTTTTATAAAGAAATAAAAAAGTTACAGCAGTTTTTGTTTGATTTTTAAGAAAAACGCATTATTTCTAAAAAATAACGTTTTTTTGATATAATTTTAAAAGTAATCGTCCGAAAAATTTTAAAACTACATTTCTAATTAGATTTCATGAAAATAATATTATTTAAACAAAATTTACATTTTTTTATAAAGAAATAAAAAAGTTACAGCAGTTTTTGTTTGATTTTTAAGAAAAACGTTTTTTTGGTATAATTTTAAAAATAATCGACCGAAAAATTTTAAAACTACATTTCTAATTAGATTTCATGAAAATAAAATTATTTAAACAAAATTTACATTTTTTTATAAAGAAATAAAAAAGTTACAGCAGTTTTTGTTTGATTTTTAAGAAAAACGCATTATTTCTAAAAAATAAAGTTTTTTTGATATAATTTTAAAAGTAATCGTCCGAAAAATTTTAAAACTACATTTCTAATTAGATTTCATGAAAATAATATTATTTAAACAAAATTTACATTTTTTTATAAAGAAATAAAAAAGTTACAGCAGTTTTTGTTTGATTTTTAAGAAAAACGCATTATTTCTAAAAAATAACGTTTTTTTGATATAATTTTAAAAGTAATCGTCCGAAAAATTTTAAAACTACATTTCTAATTAGATTTCATGAAAATAATATTATTTAAACAAAATTTACATTTTTTTATAAAGAAATAAAAAAGTTTCTGCAGTTTTTGTGTGATTTTTAAGAAAAACGTTTTTTTGGTATAATTTTAAAAATAATCGACCGAAAAATTTTAAAACTACATTTCTAATTAGATTTCATGAAAATAAAATTATTTAAACAAAATTTACATTTTTTTATAAAGAAATAAAAAAGTTACAGCAGTTTTTGTTTGATTTTTAAGAAAAACGCATTATTTCTAAAAAATAACGTTTTTTTGATATAATTTTAAAAGTAATCGTCCGAAAAATTTTAAAACTACATTTCTAATTAGATTTCATGAAAATAAAATTATTTAAACAAAATTTACATTTTTTTATAAAGAAATAAAAAAGTTTCTGCAGTTTTTGTGTGATTTTTAAGAAAAACGTTTTTTTGGTATAATTTTAAAAATAATCGACCGAAAAATTTTAAAACTACATTTCTAATTAGATTTCATGAAAATAAAATTATTAAAACAAAATTTACATTTTTTTATAAAGAAATAAAAAAGTTACAGCAGTTTTTGTTTGATTTTTAAGAAAAACGCATTATTTCTAAAAAATAACGTTTTTTTGATATAATTTTAAAAGTAATCGTCCAAAAAATTTTAAAACTACATTTCTAATTAGATTTCATGAAAATAAAATTATTTAAACAAAATTTACATTTTTTTATAAAGAAATAAAAAAGTTTCTGCAGTTTTTGTGTGATTTTTAAGAAAAACGTTTTTTTGGTATAATTTTAAAAATAATCGACCGAAAAATTTTAAAACTACATTTCTAATTAGATTTCATGAAAATAAAATTATTTAAACAAAATTTACATTTTTTTATAAAGAAATAAAAAAGTTACAGCAGTTTTTGTTTGATTTTTAAGAAAAACGCATTATTTCTAAAAAATAACGTTTTTTTGATATAATTTTAAAAGTAATCGTCCGAAAAATTTTAAAACTACATTTCTAATTAGATTTTATGAAAATAATATTAGTTAAACAAAATTTACATTTTTTTATAAAGAAATAAAAAAGTTACAGCAGTTTTTGTTTGATTTTTAAGAAAAACGCATTATTTCTAAAAAATAACGTTTTTTTGATATAATTTTAAAAGTAATCGTCCGAAAAATTTTAAAACTACATTTCTAATTAGATTTCATGAAAATAATATTATTTAAACAAAATTTACATTTTTTTATAAAGAAATAAAAAAGTTACAGCAGTTTTTGTTTGATTTTTAAGAAAAACGCATTATTTCTAAAAAATAACGTTTTTTTGATATAATTTTAAAAGTAATCATCCGAAAAATTTTAAAACTACATTTCTAATTAGATTTCATGAAAATAAAATTATTTAAACAAAATTTACATTTTTTTATAAAGAAATAAAAAAGATTCTGCAGTTTTTGTGTGATTTTTAAGAAAAACGTTTTTTTGGTATAATTTTAAAAATAATCGACCGAAAAATTTTAAAACTACATTTCTAATTAGATTTCATGAAAATAAAATTATTTAAACAAAATTTACATTTTTTTATAAAGAAATAAAAAAGTTACAGCAGTTTTTGTTTGATTTTTAAGAAAAACGCATTATTTCTAAAAAATAACGTTTTTTTGATATAATTTTAAAAGTAATCGTCCGAAAAATTTTAAAACTACATTTCTAATTAGATTTCATGAAAATAAAATTATTTAAACAAAATTTACATTTTTTTATAAAGAAATAAAAAAGTTTCTGCAGTTTTTGTGTGATTTTTAAGAAAAACGTTTTTTTGGTATAATTTTAAAAATAATCGACCGAAAAATTTTAAAACTACATTTCTAATTAGATTTCATGAAAATAAAATTATTTAAACAAAATTTACATTTTTTTATAAAGAAATAAAAAAGTTACAGCAGTTTTTGTTTGATTTTTAAGAAAAACGCATTATTTCTAAAAAATAACGTTTTTTTGATATAATTTTAAAAGTAATCGTCCGAAAAATTTTAAAACTACATTTCTAATTAGATTTCATGAAAATAATATTATTTAAACAAAATTTACATTTTTTTATAAAGAAATAAAAAAGTTACAGCAGTTTTTGTTTGATTTTTAAGAAAAACGCATTATTTCTAAAAAATAACGTTTTTTTGATATAATTTTAAAAGTAATCGTCCTAAAAATTTTAAAACTACATTTCTAATTAGATTTCATGAAAATAATATTATTTAAACAAAATTTACATTTTTTTATAAAGAAATAAAAAAGTTACAGCAGTTTTTGTTTGATTTTTAAGAAAAACGTTTTTTTGGTATAATTTTAAAAATAATCGACCGAAAAATTTTAAAACTACATTTCTAATTAGATTTCATGAAAATAAAATTATTTAAACAAAATTTACATTTTTTTATAAAGAAATAAAAAAGTTACAGCAGTTTTTGTTTGATTTTTAAGAAAAACGCATTATTTCTAAAAAATAACGTTTTTTTGATATAATTTTAAAAGTAATCGTCCGAAAAATTTTAAAACTACATTTCTAATTAGATTTCATGAAAATAATATTATTTAAACAAAATTTACATTTTTTTATAAAGAAATAAAAAAGTTACAGCAGTTTTTGTTTGATTTTTAAGAAAAACGTTTTTTTGGTATAATTTTAAAAATAATCGACCGAAAAATTTTAAAACTACATTTCTAATTAGATTTGATGAAAATAAAATTATTTAAACAAAATTTACATTTTTTTATAAAGAAATAAAAAAGTTACAGCAGTTTTTGTTTGATTTTTAAGAAAAACGCATTATTTCTAAAAAATAACGTTTTTTTGATATAATTTTAAAAGTAATCGTCCGAAAAATTTTAAAACTACATTTCTAATTAGATTTCATGAAAATAATATTATTTAAACAAAATTTACATTTTTTTATAAAGAAATAAAAAAGTTTCTGCAGTTTTTGTGTGATTTTTAAGAAAAACGTTTTTTTGGTATAATTTTAAAAATAATCGACCGAAAAATTTTAAAACTACATTTCTAATTAGATTTCATGAAAATAAAATTATTTAAACAAAATTTACATTTTTTTATAAAGAAATAAAAAAGTTACAGCAGTTTTTGTTTGATTTTTAAGAAAAACGCATTATTTCTAAAAAATAACGTTTTTTTGATATAATTTTAAAAGTAATCGTCCGAAAAATTTTAAAACTACATTTCTAATTAGATTTCATGAAAATAATATTATTTAAACAAAATTTACATTTTTTTATAAAGAAATAAAAAAGTTACAGCAGTTTTTGTTTGATTTTTAAGAAAAACGTTTTTTTGGTATAATTTTAAAAATAATCGACCGAAAAATTTTAAAACTACATTTCTAATTAGATTTCATGAAAATAAAATTATTTAAACAAAATTTACATTTTTTTATAAAGAAATAAAAAAGTTTCTGCAGTTTTTGTGTGATTTTTAAGAAAAACGTTTTTTTGGTATAATTTTAAAAATAATCGACCGAAAAATTTTAAAACTACATTTCTAATTAGATTTCATGAAAATAAAATTATTTAAACAAAATTTACATTTTTTTATAAAGAAATAAAAAAGTTACAGCAGTTTTTGTTTGATCTTTAAGAAAAACGCATTATTTCTAAAAAATAACGTTTTTTTGATATAATTTTAAAAGTAATCGTCCGAAAAATTTTAAAACTACATTTCTAATTAGATTTCATGAAAATAATATTATTTAAACAAAATTTACATTTTTTTATAAAGAAATAAAAAAGTTACAGCAGTTTTTGTTTGATTTTTAAGAAAAACGCATTATTTCTAAAAAATAACGTTTTTTTGATATAATTTTAAAAGTAATCGTCCGAAAAATTTTAAAACTACATTTCTAATTAGATTTCATGAAAATAATATTATTTAAACAAAATTTACATTTTTTTATAAAGAAATAAAAAAGTTACAGCAGTTTTTGTTTGATTTTTAAGAAAAACGTTTTTTTGGTATAATTTTAAAAATAATCGACCGAAAAATTTTAAAACTACATTTCTAATTAGATTTCATGAAAATAAAATTATTTAAACAAAATTTACATTTTTTTATAAAGAAATAAAAAAGTTACAGCAGTTTTTGTTTGATTTTTAAGAAAAACGCATTATTTCTAAAAAATAAAGTTTTTTTGATATAATTTTAAAAGTAATCGTCCGAAAAATTTTAAAACTACATTTCTAATTAGATTTCATGAAAATAATATTATTTAAACAAAATTTACATTTTTTATAAAGAAATAAAAAAGTTACAGCAGTTTTTGTTTGATTTTTAAGAAAAACGCATTATTTCTAAAAAATAACGTTTTTTTGATATAATTTTAAAAGTAATCGTCCGAAAAATTTTAAAACTACATTTCTAATTAGATTTCATGAAAATAATATTATTTAAACAAAATTTACATTTTTTTATAAAGAAATAAAAAAGTTTCTGCAGTTTTTGTGTGATTTTTAAGAAAAACGTTTTTTTGGTATAATTTTAAAAATAATCGACCGAAAAATTTTAAAACTACATTTCTAATTAGATTTCATGAAAATAAAATTATTTAAACAAAATTTACATTTTTTTATAAAGAAATAAAAAAGTTACAGCAGTTTTTGTTTGATTTTTAAGAAAAACGCATTATTTCTAAAAAATAACGTTTTTTTGATATAATTTTAAAAGTAATCGTCCGAAAAATTTTAAAACTACATTTCTAATTAGATTTCATGAAAATAATATTATTTAAACAAAATTTACATTTTTTTATAAAGAAATAAAAAAGTTACAGCAGTTTTTGTTTGATTTTTAAGAAAAACGTTTTTTTGGTATAATTTTAAAAATAATCGACCGAAAAATTTTAAAACTACATTTCTAATTAGATTTCATGAAAATAAAATTATTTAAACAAAATTTACATTTTTTTATAAAGAAATAAAAAAGTTACAGCAGTTTTTGTTTGATTTTTAAGAAAAACGCATTATTTCTAAAAAATAACGTTTTTTTGATATAATTTTAAAAGTAATCGTCCGAAAAATTTTAAAACTACATTTCTAATTAGATTTCATGAAAATAATATTATTTAAACAAAATTTACATTTTTTTATAAAGAAATAAAAAAGTTACAGCAGTTTTTGTTTGATTTTTAAGAAAAACGTTTTTTTGGTATAATTTTAAAAATAATCGACCGAAAAATTTTAAAACTACATTTCTAATTAGATTTCATGAAAATAAAATTATTTAAACAAAATTTACATTTTTTTATAAAGAAATAAAAAAGTTACAGCAGTTTTTGTTTGATTTTTAAGAAAAACGCATTATTTCTAAAAAATAACGTTTTTTGATATAATTTTAAAAGTAATCGTCCGAAAAATTTTAAAACTACATTTCTAATTAGATTTCATGAAAATAAAATTATTTAAACAAAATTTACATTTTTTTATAAAGAAATAAAAAAGTTTCTGCAGTTTTTGTGTGATTTTTAAGAAAAACGTTTTTTTGGTATAATTTTAAAAATAATCGACCGAAAAATTTTAAAACTACATTTCTAATTAGATTTCATGAAAATAAAATTATTTAAACAAAATTTACATTTTTTTATAAAGAAATAAAAAAGTTACAGCAGTTTTTGTTTGATTTTTAAGAAAAACGCATTATTTCTAAAAAATAACGTTTTTTTGATATAATTTTAAAAGTAATCGTCCGAAAAATTTTAAAACTACATTTCTAATTAGATTTCATGAAAATAATATTATTTAAACAAAATTTACATTTTTTTATAAAGAAATAAAAAAGTTACAGCAGTTTTTGTTTGATTTTTAAGAAAAACGCATTATTTCTAAAAAATAACGTTTTTTTGATATAATTTTAAAAGTAATCGTCCGAAAAATTTTAAAACTACATTTCTAATTAGATTTCATGAAAATAATATTATTTAAACAAAATTTACATTTTTTTATAAAGAAATAAAAAAGTTACAGCAGTTTTCGTTTGATTTTTAAGAAAAACGCATTATTTCTAAAAAATAACGTTTTTTTGATATAATTTTAAAAGTAATCGTCCGAAAAATTTTAAAACTACATTTCTAATTAGATTTCATGAAAATAAAATTATTTAAACAAAATTTACATTTTTTTATAAAGAAATAAAAAAGTTTCTGCAGTTTTTGTGTGATTTTAAGAAAAACGTTTTTTTGGTATAATTTTAAAAATAATCGACCGAAAAATTTTGAAACTACATTTCTAATTAGATTTCATGAAAATAAAATTATTTAAACAAAATTTACATTTTTTTATAAAGAAATAAAAAAGTTACAGCAGTTTTTGTTTGATTTTTAAGAAAAACGCATTATTTCTAAAAAATAACGTTTTTTTGATATAATTTTAAAAGTAATCGTCCGAAAAATTTTAAAACTACATTTCTAATTAGATTTCATGAAAATAATATTATTTAAACAAAATTTACATTTTTTTATAAAGAAATAAAAAAGTTACAGCAGTTTTTGTTTGATTTTTAAGAAAAACGCATTATTTCTAAAAAATAACGTTTTTTTGATATAATTTTAAAAGTAATCGTCCGAAAAATTTTAAAACTACATTTCTAATTAGATTTCATGAAAATAATATTATTTAAACAAAATTTACATTTTTTTATAAAGAAATAAAAAAGTTACAGCAGTTTTTGTTTGATTTTTAAGAAAAACGTTTTTTTGGTATAATTTTAAAAATAATCGACCGAAAAATTTTAAAACTACATTTCTAATTAGATTTCATGAAAATAAAATTATTTAAACAAAATTTACATTTTTTTATAAAGAAATAAAAAAGTTACAGCAGTTTTTGTTTGATTTTTAAGAAAAACGCATTATTTCTAAAAAATAACGTTTTTTGATATAATTTTAAAAGTAATCGTCCGAAAAATTTTAAAACTACATTTCTAATTAGATTTCATGAAAATAAAATTATTTAAACAAAATTTACATTTTTTTATAAAGAAATAAAAAAGTTTCTGCAGTTTTTGTGTGATTTTTAAGAAAAACGTTTTTTTGGTATAATTTTAAAAATAATCGACCGAAAAATTTTAAAACTACATTTCTAATTAGATTTCATGAAAATAAAATTATTTAAACAAAATTTACATTTTTTTATAAAGAAATAAAAAAGTTACAGCAGTTTTTGTTTGATTTTTAAGAAAAACGCATTATTTCTAAAAAATAACGTTTTTTTGATATAATTTTAAAAGTAATCGTCCGAAAAATTTTAAAACTA
>CAXARA010000140.1:0-88229 GCA_963971135.1 Stenus bimaculatus | reverse complement strand
TATTGTGAAAGGTGATTTTAAATCAAGATTTCATATATGTAAACTTAGTAACATTAAAAAACTTAATGCTCTTATTGGTTATGCACCAAATAATTTATATAATACTCAACCAACGTGGTTACTTAATAAAAGTAACCATGATATTCCTGACGTTGTAAATAATATCTTAGGGTTAGGCTCAAAATTTAGTATAGCCCCAAGAGATATACCTATGTTGAACGTTATTAAAGATTTAGAAGCTACCCTAAATAATATTAGGGATATTGATATGTCTAATAAAGACATTATTAGGGCTCGTTGCGTAAATATTATAACAAACACTAATAATAATTACGATAATATTATTAAGCGTAATATAAAAGAATGTCAAATGTATAATGATTTTATTAAGACTAAAAATTATCTTAAAGAGAACGATGATCTTATTGTTGTACGTGCTGATAAAGGGAATAGTACCGTTATCATGTATTCTAAGGATTATGACACTAAAATTCGGGAACTTATTAATGATAATCAGGTTTATGTTAAATTAAAATCCGATCCAACACAAAAATTTCAAAAATTGTCTAATAATATTGTGAAGAAATTGGTCAGTGATGGTGATATTACCCCCACTCAGGGGAAAAGTCTAACATCTCATAATTCTGATTCACCAAAACTTTATGGACTTCCTAAAGTCCATAAGATAATATGCCTTTAAGGCCTGTGGTTGCATGTTTACATACCCCTTCGGTGAATTTGGCAAAATTAATTCACCAGTCTCTGTCTACTTACTCTAGTTCATTTGCTTTCAAAATTAAAAACTCTTTTGAGTTGGTTGAATTCTTAAAACAAGTAACGTTATCAAGTGATTATGTTTTGGCATCGTTTGATGTCAAATCATTATTCACCAATATCCCAAAACAGTTGGTTATTGATATTGTAGATGAAGATTGGAATATTATTTCTGCACATACTAATATTAACAAGACCAATTTCTTATCAATTATTAATTTCATATTTGATACAAGCTACTTTAGTTATAATAAAGAATTTTTCAAACAGTTAGATGGTACGGCCATGGGTAATCCGTCGTCGCCCATATTAGCTGAGTTGGTTATGAACCGGGTTTTAACGAAGGCCATCAATTTACTACCATTCAGTATCCCGATACTTAAAATCTATGTAGATGACACTATCTTAGCGATCCCTCAGTATGAGGTAGACAACACTCTAAATATCTTCAATAGCATCCATGAGATGATTCAATTTACAGTGGAAAAAGAAAATGATAAATCCTTACCGTTCTTAGACCTTCTCTTGACAAGAACTGATTCAAATAACATAGATATTGATTGGTATCGAAAGTCTATTAACGCGAATAGATGCCTAAATTTTAAATCTTTTCACTCGCTCACTCAAAAGATGGGTATTATAAAGCAATTTAAGCATAAAATCACTACTCTTAGTGATACACATCATCACAACGACAACTATGAAATTGCTAGGGTGATCCTTAATGATAATGGTTATCCTAATAACATTATTAATAAGGTGTTCTTTAGCACTCCAGTTGTTAATGTCAAACCGCCTGATATGATTGAACAGGTCAAAACTTACAGTAGATTCATCAATATCCCGAATATTACGACCAAATTAAAAAAGGTGTTTAGCGATTATAATATCCAGCTTGCCCCGTATAACCATCTAACTGTGGGGAAATTATTTACGCCTCTAAAAGATAAAACTGACCTGCTGATGAAGTCTCATGTGATTTATTGTATTCCATGTTTGAATTGTAAGAAATCGTATATTGGGCAGACAAAGCAATATTTAAAGAATAGGCTTAATCAACATAAACTGAGTTGCCAACCTAATAGGGTTAATTCAGAAAATAATACTGCTTTGGCTGCCCATGTAGATAGCACAGGTCATACTTTTAATTTTTCGAAAGTAAAAATTCTTGATAGAGAATATGATTATCAAAGGCGTTTAGTGAGTGAAATGGTTAATATTAAGTCTAATGATTGTGTCAATTTTAGATGTGATGTAGATAAATTAAGTACGATTTATTGTAATTTGTTTTAATATTAATGTCATGTAATTTGAATTGTATACTTATCCTCTGGTGTGAATTGTAATAATTCCTTGAATCATGTCTGTAATATACTTTTGTTGTCGCCTTGTATATATATTTACGCTGTATTTGTTATTTTTATGACGTTCTGTGGTTTGAGCGTTACTCATCGTTACGTCTATGATAGGTTATAACCTAACTGGGTCTCGTGTTCCTATGTTACTTTCGTTTAACTACTTTTTGAATAAAATAGAAATTTGTAAAAACCAAGCATTTGCCATCTTTACTACTTGGATAGGTTACATGATTGTACTCATGTTGAGAATTTCTTATAATTATAATTTGACTTGTTGCATTACATTTTCGCACCAGAGGTATTTATGAGTAATTTAATTTTGTAACTTATGTGTAATTTTAGAAAATATGTTTTAGCTCTGATGAAGCCCACGTTGTAGGGCGAAACGTTAGGTAAATGGTGTAAGTCGTTTGCAATAAAATATATGTCCGATTACCGGTCTAATTTATGTTTCCTTAATTTTTAGTATGTACATATTTTATAGTCCAGTAATAAATTCAAAATTATTTATTTCATATTTTAAAATATTATGTGCATTGAATTCTTTATAGGACGAGAAAAAATTAAACATATGTAGTTGCTACGTTTTTGTTCTCTTTTCGATATTTTTCAATTTTATTTATATGTAGTAGTACATTATTGCGTTTTAAAAGTGCAACAAAACTTATTTCCCTGCTCATATTTGTGTTATAAATTAAAACCAAGAAATAAGATGAACAATCAAAAATTAGCAGAAATAATAGCTTCGTGCGTCAAATCGATCCAAGATGTTAATTTTAATAAAATATCTGTGGGATCAATTTGTGCTGAGGTATGTATTTACTTATTTTTATGTAGAGATTTTTAACAATTTATAAATAATTAATTTTGTTGAGGAGAAAGATTAAACATAGATTACTACAGTTTAAAATTAATGGAGAGGAAATCTGGACTATTAATTTAAATTTTTTTCTAAATTAAAAAAATATTATAGCAGCTAAAGACTACAAGAAGAAAATTTTAAAAGAACAGGGACCGTAGCCATATTTTGATAACACTCTTTTGGTTTGTTTTTTACCTCCACATAAGGATAAAAACGTTTGTTTTTGCATTTTTTTCTGCATATTAGGCCTAGATGGTTGTAATTCAAGAAAAAAATCATAAAAATCTTATATTTACGGAAAAAAATATTGCTGGAATCTTTTGCTCGTTCCACACAAGTCGTGTTTTTTTCGTCAGAGCAGGCGACGTACTTGTGTGAAACTAGCAATAGATTCCAGCAATATTCTTTTCCATAAATATAAGGTTTTTTTCTTGATTTATAACCATCTAAGCCTAATATAAGGGAAAAAGTGCAAAAACAAAGGTTTTCATTCTTATCGGGGTGTAAAAACTACTCACAAAACAACAGACTTATCAAAGTAAGGGTAAGACCCCTGTTTTTTTAATTTTCTTTTCGTAGTCTATAGCTGGTATAATTATTCAACAAATACCCAAAATTTGGAAGACACATGTGTATAATTGTTATTTAAATTAGAATTAAAGACGGCGCTTTCAGGGGGTGTAATAAAACTAACATTCTCTAATAAAATGCAAAAAAACAAATTTTATTAGTTTAAGAAATATATTCTATGGATGAAATTTATTGCTAACTTCACAGATATTTACAAAAATAAGATCATTTATTCTACAGTTTATACGATTTTTGAAATAATTAATTTTTTATATTTTTCCTGAAAGTAGACGTGGCAAAGGTTATCAATAAACGAGCCCTGTATTTTAAAAGCGGGACAAGTCGAGTTTAAAAAATAAAAATACGTTTAAAATCAATTTATGTAAAATTTATTTAGACTGTATTATAAATGTTACTTTTTATTCAATAGGTGGCAAAAAAAATTAAAAAACCATGCAATAAGCAACTACGAGAACGTCTACGGACATTGTGGCAACAACCAATTTTGCAAAAAAATGTGTTTGACATAATTGCATCTCATAGTGTTAAAAAAATCACTGATAAATATCCAGTAATTCCGAGCCAAGAAAATATTAGTTATTCATTTTTGCATCATAACTCATTAGTATATGCAGTTATTCCAAATCTAGGGACGGGAGATTGCCTGTTCCGAGCAGTATCGCTATGGCTCCGAACGATTTTACGATCAAATTAGAAAGACAGTAGTCCAATAGGTTTTTGAATATTGGGAGGATAATTTAAAAATGTTAAGGGCAACGTGCGTCGAAAACCATTTTCGAACCAAATATGATTATAGAAATTGTATGAATCGTTGTCATGAGATGGGTACCGATTTTGAAATAGCGATGATTTGGAAAGTGTATGAAATGATAATGCCTATAAAATTATTTAAAATTGAAAATAGAGAAATTATACCTCTTCTTACATTTCAAAAGGATGATGCAAATGAAAAAGATCTGAGCATTTATCTCAATCTGCTGTTTTCAGGCCACGATAGGGATGGCCATTTTGAACTTTTGTAGTTTTATAGAGATCAACAGATTAATACGAAATGTGATATAGACATACTTAAACCAAGTATTGCTAATGATAGTAATGAAACTAAGTACAATACCATGCAGTGCGATAATGACAATCTGGATGACCCTGAAATAGCTACAAATGAATTGGAAACACATTATGATTTAAAAGACAATTCCACTTCGTTCGAAAATGACAATCCGTTTTATGATGAAATTACTAAAAATGATTTTAAAATTAATAATATACAAGAAGAAACCGTTGAGGAAAAAGAATTGACACAAAAGAACCAACGTAATGAAAGTGTTAATAAAAAACAAAAACGAAATAATCGTTATACAACATTTCTTGGTAGTGCACGGTTTTTAACTAAACGTATCGTAACTCAAGATGGATATTTGGACGATAATTTACTTCGAAATTTAATAGATGTTTGGATGCGGAAAGATTTAGATTGTTCCTGTCCTTTGCGTTTTTATGGAGGTATACGTGGAAACAGCGTAAATTTCGTAGGCTACGCAAACTGCATATTACCTAATCATGGTGCGTACTTTAGATTTGATATAATAGAGATTGATGATAAAGTTATAGAAGTTCATGTGACAAGTAATTGTTCATTACCATTTAGACATTATAATACTGAAAAAACACCTTTCCGACAAGCTAGAGGTTCAAAACGAAAGGAATTAAAAAAAATGCTTAAATATTGTCCTGCCAGAACACTACAAGAGAAAACTATACTAAATTGTGATAAAACGTTACTTCTTTATGGCCATACTCAGGAATTACTTAGATTACCGACTTTGCATAAAATTTCTTCAGAATCCAGATGTGAAAAACGGTTAAGATTGAAGTCTCGTGATCTCGAAGACTTGTGCCAACTCTTCCTAGAGGAAAGCCTATTAAAGGATAATTATCTAAAAGTCCTGACATTTCCATTACGAATGTGTCTATATTCCGAAGATCAATTAAATATTATAAATAATGCAAAGCCAGCAATTTTACATATTGATGCAACAGGAGCTAATGTTCGTACACCTGAATTTTATAAATCGAAAAAAATATTTTATTACAGTGCCCTTTATAGAGCTTCAGAATCAACAGTGCCCATTTTTGAAATGTTCACTAGTGAACATGATACTACATCGATATCAATATGGCTCAAAGAATATAAAGCTTTCGTAAAGAAAACGTGCAACAACAAATGGCCGTTCGTAAATGGTGTTGTAGTTGATTGGAGTTGGGCGTTTATGAACTCAATATTATCGGAATGGAATCAAATAAATATTTCGGAATATTTACAAATTTGTTGGGATTATCTTACAAATAATGTTAGGCCCAAGAATTTGACATTTTTATTCAGCTGTTGTGCACATATAATGCACAGAATTTCTTTAACAATCAAAAAGAATTTTCCGGAAATGATGGTTATTAAAAAGTTTATTTTAGAATGTATGGCACATTTAATTTTGTGCAGGTCTCTTCCAGAAATGGAGGAGGTATGGAAAGCAATACTATCTGTGATATTGAGGAAGTGGAATAATGACGCTGAAGGAAATATATTATTAATGAAGGATGGTCTATATCATAATGAAAACAGTGTTCGAGAATTGTTTGAAGATGAAAAAAACAGAGTAAATGATAATGAAGCTGAATCGGACTACGAATTCTTAAATTCCTATGGAAATAGCACAGCAATTTATTCAAACTCGCCTTTTTTTGAATACTTCTGGAAAATTTATCAAAATCACAAACAAATTATAGAAAGAGAAGATAATGATAAGACGGATGGAACACCAAGTAATTACTACAACGTAAAATTTGCAGAACACCTTTAAAAACTTATATGCCTTATTGCCCATTGTGGAACGGGATGATGTTGGAACTTGTAGATGATTCAGTGTCACGATTATCAAACGCATATGCCGAATCGTTTATGAAACAATACAAAACTAGAATTCTTAATGGAAAGAAAAATGTTTCATTGGGTGATGCTTTTCGTGCGTTAAAAACTTTTATAAAAGCACAAGAAAGAAGAATCCTTAGGAATTAATACAAAGGCCAGAATATCTATAACCAAATATCCCATAAATATTGAGGAAGCGGCAAACCCCTTTGCGTTGGAAAAGTGGGGGAAAACCAAAAGTGATATAAACAAACAAAAACCAAAAATTGTCAGAAACAGTTACATGTCACGAATAAATATTATAAAAATTAAGGAAACAATTATTGAGAAAAATGAAAAAAGAAGACAGGAAAAAGAAAAAAAAATATTAAATAAGAACAATAAAAATCAAACTCGACAACATGAAAATCAAAAACAAGAAGTAATAACAGAAATACAAGATGACGAACAACAGGGAAATTACAATATTGAACTAGAGCAACAAGGATTCAAAATTTTACCAAATGGAGTTGTCGATTCACCTGCCTACTATATGTATTCTCGTTCAGCAAATGTAAAAATAACATATTATTCTATAGAAAATAATAAATTTCTTGAAATTTACTTGTCCGCTCAACATTTTGCATCCGTTGCTTATCTTCAATGGATAGGTGGTCAAGCTATTGACTCTTATTCAATTACACATATGGAAAATTGGAATATTAACATAACATATTTTCCCACAGATATTAATAATACGGTTTTGGGTAACTTTGCAAACCGACGACGCTCAACTAAAAGTTCCATACATAAAATAACAACACCAATTGAAGATACGCTACTGATGCCTTATGTATACCTAGGACATTGGAGGTTATTAGTTGCCCACGTACCAACGTCTACCCTAACGTTACTTGACCCCTACAAGAAAAGTAGCGACGAGGAGCGCATAAAGGATGCGTTCCAAAATTACCTAAAGGAATGTGAACCATATTCCAGCCTATACCCATTATCAAAATATGATTGGAAGCTCCAAGAATCATACGAAACAAGACCTTATCAATCGCCCACTGATACAAACAACTGTGGTGTGTATGTCATGTTCTATATTGAATGTATAGGTAAAAAAGTTCCATATGGAAGTATATTGATTTCAAAAGACTACAGGACAGAGGTATGTAATGCACTTCTGCAAAAATCAAAAAATATAAAAAACCGATATATACATTGTTTGCAATATTTTAACAAAGATAATTCCCAAATTGAATGCAACAAATGCAAGAAATGGCTTCATCAAAGTTGTGTGTCTTACAACGAGATGGATACTGAAGAAGAAGAAGCAGAAACAAGAACAAGTATAAAAAGAAAAAAGAAATCTGAAAAAGGAAAATTTATAAGTTACTCTAATTATATTTGTCATTTGTGTAAAAATTATTATTTAAATAGAAAATGAATCTACTAATAAAATAAATTAAATTTATTGTTTATTTCCATTAATTAATAATTTTAGTTTCTTCTATTATTTCTCCTTAAACGAAAACTTTCATTACACTTTAGATTAACACTAATTATGTATTAATTAATAATTTCATCATTTTTACTAAAATTTAATCATTAAAATTACATTCCGATCAGTTTTAGTTAACATTGAATTACCAATCTATTATTGAATTATAATAAAATACAATTTGTAACGTCAAGAAAAGGGTGGTCTGAACAGCCAGAACGGTTTTTTTCATGTTTTCATTCTATTGCATGTATTTTTACAGAAGATTTGTGGAGTAAATCCTTATTTTGGTGCAAGAAAAAAATATTTAAAAATACTGACGGTGATAGGGGTGGTTTCCAATGCACCGAAAGGGTTGATTTTAGTTTAAAAAGCATTCCTTATATCAAAAGACTCTTCACAAAGAAAATTGGCGAGGTGTTTTTTATTTTCAATTTAAAATGCAATAACTTGATTTTTATATTAAGAAAAGGGTGGTTTTTGATTAATAAGAACGGTTGCTTTAGTTTTTTTATTGCATTCTATGTTTTTTACCAAAGATTAGTGGAGTAAATCCTTATTTTTGTGCAAAAAAATATTTAAAAATAGTGATGATGATAGGGGTGGTTTCCGATGCAACTAAAGGGTTGATTTTGGTTTAAAAAGCATTCCTTGTATCAAAAGAGTCTTTACCAAGAAAATGGAAGGGGTGTTTTTTTATTTTCAATTTAAAATGAAATATCTTGGTTTTTATATTAAGAAAAGGGTGGTTTCTGATCAAATAGAACGGTTTCTTTCGTTATTTTACTGTCTTGTTTGTATTTTTACGGAAGATTAGGGGAGTAAATCCTTATTTTGGTGCAAGAAAAAAATAGTTAAAAATACTGATGGTGTTAGGGGTGGTTTCCGATGCACCCAAAGAGTTGATTTTAGTTTAAGAAGCATTCCTTATATCGAAGGACTCTTTACAAAGAACATTGGCGGGGTGTTTTTTATTTTCAATTTAAAATGAACTAACTTGGTTTTTATATTAAAAAAAGGGTGGTTTTTGATTAATAAGAACGGTTGCTTTTGTTTTTTTAATGTATTGTATGTATTTTTACGGAAGCTAAGTAGAGTAAATTCTTATTTTAGTGCAAGAAAAAAATAGTTAAAAATACTGATGGTGTTAGGGGTGGTTTCCGATGCACCCAAGGAGTTGATTTTAGTTTAAAAAGCATTCCTCACATCAAAAGAGTCTTTACAAAGAAAATTGGCAGGGTGTTTTTTTATTTCCAATTTAAACTCAAAACTCAAATAATTTGGTTTTATATCAAGAAAAGGGTGGTTTCTGATTAACTAAAACGGATTTTTTCACTATTTTACTGTCTTGTATGTATTTTTACGGAAGATAGTGGAGTAAATCCTTATTTTGGTGCAAGAAAAAAATATTTAAAAATAGCGATGATGATAGGGGTGGTTTCCGATGCAACTTAAGGGTTGATTTTGGTTTAAAAAGCATTCCTTGTATCAAAAGAGTCTTTACCAAGAAAATGGAAGGGGTGTTTTTATATTTTCAATTTAAAATGAAATGACTTGGTTTTAATATTAAGAAAAGGGTGGTTTCTGAACAACCATAACGGTTTCTTTCGTTTTTTTCATTCTATTGCATGTATTTTTACGGAAAATTAGTGGAGTAAATTCTTATTTTGGTGCAAGAAAAAAATAATTAAAAATACTGATGGTTTTAGGGGTGGTTTCCGAAGCACCCAAAGGGTTGATTTTAGTTTAAAAAGCATTCCTCATATCAAAAGATTCTTTACAAAGAAAATTGGCGGGGCGGTTTTTTTATTTTCAATTTAACATCAAATAACTTGGTTTTTATATTAAGAAAAGGGTGGTTTCTGATTAACTAGAACGGTTTCTTTCGTTATTTTTGTGTCTTGTATATATTTTTACGGAAGACTATCGGAGTAAATCCTTATTTTGGTGCAAGAAAAAAATATTTAAAAATAGTGATGATGATAGGGGTGGTTTCCGATGCACCTAGGGGCTTGAATATTTAATTTTTTAATATTAATAACTAAACCTTATGCTGGGATTAAAGACTATCGGGGTGTTGACTTTAAAAAGTACGGAAACATCAATTTAAATATTAAGGGTTGTTTTGGGGGTTAATTCTGATCAATTCTGAGGTTTATTTTTATTTTTATTGAGTTCGTCACACCTAAATATTTAAAATATATTATAATCAACAAGATAAATTGATTTTCTGCAAGTTAATTTTTTTTAACATATTTCGTTCATTGAACGTTCGTTTCTTCAAGTACATTTAAGTGGGGCATGATGAATAGACTTTTTAAGATGTTGTTTTGTATTCTTTGTGATTTTTGTATATCCGTTTTGTTACCCTGCCCCCAAAATGGCGTTAGGTATTCTAAGTGGGATTTTACCAAAGCTGAATATATTAGTTTTTTGTTTTGTTAGAGATGATGTGGCTGATTCTTCGAAAGTAGAATGGAAGGTGTCTTATGGTTTTGATTATGTGTTGGATATGTTCCTGGAAGTTGAGTTTATCCTCAAGGTATAGTGCCAGATATTTGGTGCTATTGGTTTTATTTTATTGTTTTGTTGTTGATTGTTATGTTTTCTGTTGTTTGGTCGTTGCCCCTTGGTGTTATTACCACGTGTTGACACTTACTCTCATTTAGAAGTAGTTTATTGTCGTTGGTCTATTTTGTAATTTTTTTGATGTCCGATTGTCCCGCTATAGAACATGGCTATATCATCAACGTATAAGTTTATTTTCCTTTCTATTTCGACGTGGTTTATATCGTCTAAGTACATGAGTAATAGTATAGGTCCTAGTGCTGATCCTTGTGGCACCCCTCTTAGAATTGCTTTTGGGGTAATTATGGTGTCTTTGATTTTTACATGTTGTTGTCTATTATATTTTTTATATAGGTATCCATAAGTTGAAGGTGTTTGTTTTGTATTCCTATATTTTTTAGTTTAGTTAGCAGTACGTTTTGATCAACCATGTCGAAGGCTTATTTAAAGTCTAGGAATAGTGCGCGCACTTTGTTTCCTTCGTCTAGTTTGCTATTTATATATTCTGTTAGGTTGGTCATTGCCGTTTGCGTGCTTTTAGTTTCCTGGCAGCCGTTTTGGTTGATGAATTCGAATTTGATGTTCTTTAAATATTCCAAAATCCTGTGGAGAATGACTTTCTCGACAATTTTGGCAAACACTGATAGTACTGATATTGGTCTGTAGTTGCATGTTTCACTTCTTGATCCTAATTTATATATTGGTGTTATTAGAGCTATTTTAAGTTCGTCTGAAAAGTGTCCGTTTCTTATGTGATTGTTGATAGTGGTTGTGATGTATGGTGTGTTGATGTTTGACAGGATTTTTTTCTTGGGTCGGCTTGATGTTGTCGTATCCAGGTGAGCAGTCGTTTTTTAGTTGACTTCTAATATTTCTGATTTCGGTTTCCGTTGTCAAATGGAAGTGTGCTGAGTGCTTACAATTGTATAATTTGTTATTATGTATATGTATAGTGTTGTCAAAATCTTTCGAAAGGTCTTTTACACTATTGATGAAGTAATTGTTAAGGATCTCTGCTATTGTAGGATGATCATTATTTATTATATTACCATTTTCATTTTTTATATTTTTTGGTGGGTTAAATTCTTTTTCTGTTTTGTATTTTTTTTATTGTTCCAGGTTTGTTTCATTGTTGGGTTGATAGAAATAGTTTTTTCGTAGTGTGCTATTTTGTTATGTTTTATATTACTTTTAATTTCTTTTTGGAGGCTTTTAAATTTGTCAGCTGCATATTGGTCTCTTTCGTGTATTTTTCTGTGTAGGTCTTCAGTCATCCATCAAATTTTGAGGTCTTTAACTGATTTCCTTGTGTATCTTGTGGTGTGTTCCTATGTTGTTGTGTGTACGATTTCTGTTAGTTTTTTAAAACTGTATTTCTTGGTATTTTTTAGTTTATTATTTAGCGTGATTTTGATTTTTTTATGGTCAGCTTTTGTTATTATATAACTTTGTTTTATTTTTGTTTTTTGGTTAGGTTAAGACTGATCGTACCCATGATTTTTAGCGCTATTTTGAGGTTTGGTAGAAACATCCTAGAGCCTTTATTTATTAATATTTTTGATTTTTTTTTCTGAATTTAAAAAAGCGATCTTAATTTTCCATCATAGCAAAAGGATTTTGTTTTACTATTTGTTTTTGTTTTTGAAAATAATTAATGAAAGTCGTCATTTTATGCAGTTTTCAATGAGCTAAAAAGCACATTTAACAGATAAAATTTAGATTTTCCTTTAGCTAAGATGGAAAATGATGTTTTATTAAAATATGTTTCAAATTTGAACCAATTTCATTAATTATTAAGGGTAGTATGATGTTTCTACTAATTGATGTTTTGTCGAAAATCGTGAGCTGTAAGCGCTCCTGCACAGAGAGTGGGGGGGTGTGTCTTAGTGGATTAGTGCCCAATACAGTCCCAAACTCATACGGATGATTTTTACTCTCAAAATATTGAATTTTGAGTGCAAATAATCAGTTTTTGCTGTTTGCGATTCCCATGACGTCACGAAAGAAGGATTGCTCTTAAGGCAGTCCAGATGCATTATTTTATGATGTGATATATGCAAATCTGTTAGTTTTATGTCTGTTTTTAAGTTCGGTATCTCGCTAATTATGTGGTCTATGAGAATTCCCTTGTTTGTGTTTTGGATTCTTGTTGGTTCTTTATTTAGAATTTTGTATCCATTACTTTCGATTACATCTAGATAATTTTCTTTTTTTGTGTTATTTATTAGTAGATCTATATTGAAGTCCCCTATGATAATTGAATTTCTGTAATTAAGGATTTTATTTTCTAGGTTCTCCTTTTCAATAATAGGGTAATTGTTAAGTTCTTATTAATATCAATGTATTTCCACACTGTATGTTATGTTTATGTATTTCTCCAAAGTCAGGTTGAACGTATTTACTTGTGACGCTATTATACCATCTGCGCCTTTTGAATTTGGATTCTTTTGTTAAAGTCGAAGCGGTGCAAGCAGTGCGCGAATTGTGAGTAGTGCGAGTCGAAGCCTCACGCGCATAGCACGAAAGTCACAAGCGTCCCTATTGTAAATTCTACGCAATAAACCTTATATAAATAAATATAAGACGAGTTTCAATAACCTAATCAAGTTTCAATAACCTAATCAAGTTTCAATAAACAATCAAGTGTAAACATGGTCCTTCGAACCTAAATAAATCAGTAAAAATTTGAATTACACCACAAAGAAGGTTACAATAAAAGTCAAGTTTCCAGTGATTTGGTTGGCGCTGAATCAAAAAGCTCGCAGCTGATGTTCGTAAGTCAAGATATCCACGGCAAGCAGCTTCCAGTCCTTTGTGAGACCTGAGACCACCTGGTGAACCAGCACCAAGACGATTCAGCAGCAAGGAGAGTTAAAACAATTAACAAGTAAGCGACATTCCTTTTCAATTATCCTTTAACGATATTCCGCGCTGGAATTTGTACTGTTAACAATGACAGACCCCAATATTCGTAAAGAGCGGCGCGTTAAAAAGGTGATTAACGGATTTTAAAAAATTCATTACGGACCGCCAAGCGGTGTATGAAAACGATAAAACACAACTTTCTCGCGCTAACGTTATAGAAATCGAATGTCGATTGGAGCGGATTAACGATTTAGTCAATGAATTTCGTGTTATTCAAGATGAAATCGAGCAAGTTTCGGGAAAAGAATCCGATGATTTTGAAATTTTTGAAAACGACTTTTTCGCTATAATAGCCACAACAAAGGCGTTTTTAGAAGAACTAAATAAGGATGCTAGTAACGTAAAGTTACCCATAATTCCATTACCAAAATTTAACGGGCAGTATACGAAGTGGTTGCAGTTCCGGGACACTTTTGGTTCATTATTTCATAATTCTAGCTTACTATCGGAGATCGAAAATTTTTATTATCTGCGTTCAGCCTTAGAAGGTGATGCGGCTCAAGTCATAAGTTCGATGGAAATTTCTTCACAAAATTACAACACAGCATGGACTCTCCTGTGCGAGCGATATGAAAACAAAAGACTCTTAATTCAAAATCATGTTCGCGCGTTACTAAATTTACAAGAAATCAAAAAAGAATCTGCGGCACATTTGCGTGATATGTTGGACACTGTAACTCAACATTTACGGTCGTTAAAAAGTTTGGGGCAACCAATAGAAACATGGGACGCAATGCTTATAGTAATAAATTCTAGTAAATTCGACCAAACAACAGCGCGCGAATGGGAATCAAAATCAGGCGATAAAAACATGCCAACGCTCGAGGATTTGAAGCAATTTTTGAATGCCAAATGTGACATGTTAAATACCTTGCATTTTTCAAAGATTGATTCAACTCCAAATGTAGAAACAAAGTCCAAAACAAAAACGCAATCAAAGGCATTCCTTTCTGCAAACCTTAAATGTTATATGTGTAAAAATTCACATTCTATTTACAATTGTCCGGAATTTTCCGCGTTATCAGTTGATATGCGCATCAACGAAGCAAGAAAATTAAAACTATGCCCAAATTGTTTGCGTCCGGGGCACCAGCTGTCGCATTGCAGCATGGGCGGTTGCAGGAAATGCAGATACAAGCACAATACGCTGTTGCATGTGGAAAAGCAAGGTACCAGTTCACAGGAACAGGTCGTTTGTTCCCTACAAAATGATCTCCACACATCATGTCTTTTATCCACGGCCATAATAAATGTCTTCAATCGGCAGGCAGAATTCGAGTTTGTAGATTATTGCTTGATTCTGGCTTGCAAAGTCATTTTATAACAAAAAAGATGGCTGAGTCTCTCAATTTAGAAATTCTCCCAGATCTTACTCAAATAAATGGGGTAAACGATTGCAAAACTAATATTGAAGGTAGATGTCAATTATCGATCAAGTCGAGATACAATTCATTCTCTTCAACCATAAGTTGTTTGATAATTAAAGAAATAACTGGGCCATTACCTCAAGCAAAAATCTCCAGTTCATCTATGAACTCATGGGATATTCCTAAACACATCGCTCTAGCTGACCCGAACTTTGATACTCCCGGCGAAATTGATTTACTTTTGGGAGCATCTTTGTTTTGGGAACTAATCTCAGAAAATAAAATCCATTTAGGAAAAAATTCTCCAATTTTACAAGAAACCCAATTAGGTTGGGTTCTATCTGGTCCAATAATTCACTCAAATTTCGCAAAAATTGACAAATTTTGTTTCTTGGGTAAGAAGTCAACAGACAAAGGCATGGACGTCCAACAGCAATTAGCCAAATTTTGGGAAATCGAGGAGTGTTCTTTTGATCATGTCCTCTCAGATGAGAAACAATTCTGTGAAAGCCACTTCTTTGATAACTTCAAACGAGTAGAGGACGGACGTTTCATGGTCGCAATGCCATATAAGGACTCCCTACAACTTTTAGGGGAATCCAAGAGCAATGCAAAAACACGCTTTCTTAGTTTAGAGCGCAAACTAAGTTCAAACCCTATCCTAAAAACAGAATACGTAAAATTTATGAGGGAATACCAAAATTTAAACCACATGTCAAGGATTCCGTACGATGATACGTCGGACAATCAATATTTCATGCCTCACCACGGAATTATCAACCAAGCGAGCAAGACGACAAAGCTAAGAGTCGTGTTTGATGCTTCGTGCCCTACAAAATCAGGTTACTCGTTAAACAACCTTCAAGGTGTTGGTCCGCGTATACAAAATGACCTACTAGCTATTTTACTTAGATTCAGGCAATACAAGGTAGCAATTTCAGCAGACATTACAAAAATGTATCGTCAGATACTTGTCCAACCCAAGGATAGGGCATATCAACGTATATTATGGCGTGAAGACCCTTCTCTTCCGCTAAAATCTTACGAGTTGAATACGATAACGTATGGTACTGCGGCTGCCTCATTTCTTGCTATTCGATGCCTTTCTCAACTCGCCATAGAATCCTTTGACAAGTTTCCAAATGCTTGTGCTACTATAATGAACGATTTTTACGTCGACGACCTGCTTTCCGGTACCGATTCAATTAAGGAAGCGATAGTGCTGTCACAACAGATTGTAAGCATCCTCCAAGCTGGCTGCTTTCCTCTTACGAAATGGCTCTGAAATAGTTCAAAATTCCTTGCTAAAATAAAGGAAACAGATGAAGCGTCTATTTTGAATCTCGGTGCCAACGAGAATGCCAAAATGTTGGGATTGCATTGGGATGCGTTGAGTGATAATCTAGTCTTTCAAATTAATGTACCATCAAATGGCAACGTCACCAAACGCAATATTCTTTCTACGATCAGTCAAAAGTATTCGATCCTCTAGGACTTCTTGGAGCGTGTCTTATTCAAGCTAAAATACTCATGCAGAATTTATGGCTGGAAAAGAAGGATTGGGATGAACCCGTGTCGGATAATTGTGCCGACCAATGGAACACCTTTCGCGACAATTTATCTGATCTCAATAAGCTGAGAATTCCAAGAAACGTTGTCTCAGAAGGCAATGTTTTTGAACTGCACGGGTTTGCTGACGCCTAGAAAAGGCCTACGGCGCATGTATATACATTTTGTCCAAAAATTGTGTTTCTGATGACTCAAATTGCAAACTTTTGTGTTCAAAGGGTAAAGTAGCTCCACTAAAAACTATTACCATACCCCGGCTAGAACTATGCGCATCGCTTCTGTTAGCTCAATTGGTTTCAAAGGTGAGGACTTCATTAAGATTATCCTTCACAAAGATTTTCCTATGGTCCGATTCTTCAGTCGTTTTGTGTTGGTTAAAAACCTCACCTCATTTGCTAAAAATATTTGTATCAACGAGGGTTAAGAAAATACAAGAACTCACAAATGAATGTCAGTGGCGTCATGTTCCCTCTTCTAGCAATCCAGCGGATGCGCTCTCGCGCGGTGTATGCGCAAATGATCTCATAAATTCAAAATTGTGGTGGGATGGGCCAGATTGGTTAAAAAATTCACCCGATTCTTGGCCAAAAATATTCGAAACGCCTAAAGATATTCCCGAGTTAAAACCAACAAAGGTTTGCAATCTCATTGTAAATAAAGCAAAAATTATAAAATTAGATTCAGTCTCAAGTTTCTCTAAATTAATGCGAATGTTATCCTATTGTCACCGGTTCGCTAAAAATTGCAGATCTAAACAAGGGAAGCGCCTACTAGGACCCCTATCGGTCAAAGAATTACACGTTGGTTCTATTTCTGTAATCAGACTTACTCAAGGCGAGGAATTTTCGCAAGAAATTTGCGATCTAAACAAAAATAGACCTATCAGTTCAAAATCCAGCATTCTATCATTAAATCCTTATTTGGATTCAAACAAAATTTTGCGCGTGCGTGGCAGACTTGCAAATTCAAGTTTGGAATTCGAAAAGAAATTCCCCATAATATTACCTGCTAATCACAACGTTACGCGACTGCTTTTTCTAGAAGAGCATCTAAGATTAGGACATGCAGGTCCACTTCAATTATTATGTTCAATTCGCGACAAGTATTGGCCAATTCACGGAAAAAATATGGCAAAAAGCGTTGTACATAGTTGCGTAAAATGCTATCGCGCGAAACCTATAAATAACTTACCCAAAATGGGTGCCTTGCCAAAGGAACGCGTATCAGCGTCATATCCCTTCTGGACCACTGGAGTGGACTACGCTGGTCCTTTTAGCATAAAAACTCATAAAGGCCGCGGCTCAAAAACAATTAAATGTTATCTATCTCTATTCGTATGCTTTTCCACAAAGCAGTTCACATAGAAATCGTATCAGATTTAAGTACCGAAACTTTTTTAGCCGCGTTAAGGTGATTCGTTGCTCGCAGAGGAAGGCCTAATGCTATATATTCCGATAATGGTACCAATTTTAAGGGTGCTAATAACGAACTGCAATCGTTTCTAAACATTCTTAAAGGGGGTAACGATAAAATTGCTGGTTGTCTGGCGACAGAGGGCATCAGTTGGCAATTTATTCCCGTAAGCGCACCCCACTTTGGAGGAATTTGGGAATCGGGCGTGAAACGAGCTAAATTTCATCTCAAAAGGATGGCTGGGGATGTGCCATTAACATTTGAAGAAATGGTCACGTTAACAGTACAAATTGAAGCAATCCTCAACTCGCGTCCTTTGTCTCCACTTTCCAACGATCCAGACGACCTTGATCCATTAACACCTGGTTATTTCCTGATCGGTCGCAAACTCACAGCAGTCGCAGAACCAGAGTATACTGAGCTACCAATTAATAGACTCTCAAGCTTTGAAAAAATTCAAAAAATCGTCCAGCATTTTTGGAAGAGGTGGTCCTCCGAATATCTACCGGAGTTACAACCCAGAAATAAATGGAAGAGTTCATCACCCGTAGTCATCAAAGTCGATGATCTGGTCCTGATTAAGGACGATCATCTACCTCCCCTACAGTGGCCTTTGGGTCGCATAACTGGAGTAATTCAAGGAAAAGATGGCATCGCACGCGTCGCTGATGTTCGGACTACCGGAGGGATTCTACGCTGCCCCATGGTGAAGTTATTCCCATTGCCAATGCAGTGATCAATTGTGCGTGTGTGATCTGATAGTTTGTTTTAATTCGAACAATCTTAGTTTTATTAAACATTAAATAGATTTGTTCATTTTAATTATTCTTAAATTAAATTATGTTATGTTCAAATGTTTTCATCCTGTATTGAAACCCAATGTTTCAATGTCGGGGGCTATATGTTAAGTTCTTATTAATATCAATGTATTTCCACACTGTATGTTATGTTTATGTATTTCTCCAAAGTCAGGTTGAACGTATTTACTTGTGACGCTATTATACCATCTGCGCCTTTTGAATTTGGATTCTTTTGTTAAAGTCGAAGCGGTGCAAGCAGTGCGCGAATTGTGAGTAGTGCGAGTCGAAGCCTCACGCGCATAGCACGAAAGTCACAAGCGTCCCTATTGTAAATTCTACGCAATAAACCTTATATAAATAAATATAAGACGAGTTTCAATAACCTAATCAAGTTTCAATAACCTAATCAAGTTTCAATAACCTAATCAAGTTTCAATAACCTAATCAAGTTTCAATAAACAATCAAGTGTAAACAGTAATAATAGGGTAATAAAACAACAATTTCGTTTAGAAATCTCCTTTTCAAACCTGGCTTATATAATTTAAAGTTTACTTGTTTTAGATTCCTGAATTTACGATAAAACAAGAAGATTTTTATAACCAACTTCAAATTAAGCAAAAGTTTCACTAACTTCTGGTAAAAAATTTCACCAACCTCTAGTCACAAGTACATCTATTTTTTAACAAACTTTTTCTACGTTCTGTGATAACTTGTGATACCTTTGAAGAAAAAGATTAAGCTGTTTGAAGATTGAGCTGTTTACTATTACTGCGGTGTGTGACCGTGTTAGATAACTTTTAATCATTGGTTAACCTAATTTTGTAAGTATTTATGATTATCAATTGTGCAAATTTTGTCATAAAGTTTTTGTAGCGCCTGATGATGATGCAACAGCATCGAAACATGTAGCGTACTTATTATAATGTTCAAAGTTACATTCTAATAAAGTTGGAGCATAGGAATCATCCGAGTGTTATTCATTTACGATTCGTTCCAAATCATCCTCGAGCTTCTCTTCGATTTTATATTTTACCGACATGGTACAGGTCGTCTAAATAAAAAAGTTTTACCTGTACACAGGGGTCATTACATCCCTAAAAAGGGGGAAGGAATTATTATTATTTTTTGATTTACCTGTATGGTACAGGTCGTCAATTTTTATTACTTTTGGTTTACCTGCATGGTATAGGTCGTCACATTTCTTACTATTTTTGGTTTACCTGTATGGTACAGGTCGTCAATTTTTATTACTTTTGGTTTACCTGCATGGTATAGGTCGTCACATTTCTTACTATTTTTGGTTTACCTGTATGGTACAGGTCGTCAAGATTTGTTGTTCCAAATATCAACTGTAAATTTCAAAAAACCTTTTCCAAGTAATTCAAAACACATTTTCTAAATTGGAAAGTTTTTCACCTGTATGATTTTACCTTGATTATGTCAAACGTAGATTGTAAGTTATTTTTAAGATTCTGGTTTGTTATATAAGTTTGACTTAGATATTTTGCTCGTTATAACGTTTTCGCTGTTGCCTGATGATGCTGGAATTTTTCAGCGAAACATGTAGCATATGATTGTTTAAAAAAATATAATTAAGTTGGATATAAGGAATTTTTACCCACAACTTAATTTTTAATTAATGATTATTTTTTCTTTTAATTCTAAATCACATTATAGTTTATTTAAAATTGGAAGTATAAAAAATTTAATATGCACTTCGATTTAACGATTTACTCCTGGTAACTGGGACTCGAAACTCATAGACCGGTTGTCGGGTCTGAGAATTTGTGGCCGGCGAGTCCGAATCATTGTACCCGGATTTGAAAAACTCTACTATACAACCCTTATGAGATTCCCACATTACCTCCCCGCGCAGAATCGAGATATAGGTACAATAAAGTGTTTTTGGAATTAGTTATTTAAATTTATATATTCAATATACTTAAAACTTAATACTGTTAACGTCCGTAGGAATATAAGGAAGGGTTAAATAATCTTCTTATCGGACTATCTTTTGGTACTATTTATTGCTATTGTAATGCAATAAATTTATTATTATTTAACCCTTCCTCATACTTAAAACTAATATAATGAAATATAAAAAACAAAAATATATTATATTTGACAAAAAAAACATAATATACATTTCATTACATGAAACATACAGAGTGGCCCACCGAAAACTTCAACAGCCGGGTTTTGGTATTTTACTTCAATTTTTGTAAAAACGCTCGGATAGGTCGATTTTGGTTTTCAGGGGGACGCATTATGAGATGGATTTAGGTACCCTCACGTCCCACCCTTAAGCGGGGGGCGATAACCCCCACATTTCTTAAATGGCAAGAGGGGTTGAGTAATATATCATTTGAAAGCTGCTTAAATCTGGAATTCAACTGTATGAATTAAATGAACATCTATCGAATCGTTTAAAAAGAAAAAATAAAAATCGAATTCAAAAAGTATTTAAAATAATCGGTAAAAATAAAATAATTAAAAATGCAGTGACAGATTATTTTTCTTTCATATAGTGAAACTTCTATAAAAGTTTTACACGAATGTCATTCCTTTTACTTCAACCACCCTGAATCTAAAAGCACAATAATAATTATTTTAACTACAAAAATTATTATTCATTTAAGATTTAAAGTCCAAGTATTCATTTCTGTAAATTTCAAACATTTCACACTGGTTTTGTTCATGGATTATTAAAGAAAAAAGAAAGAAATGAAAAAAAAGTAAAATGTAATTGTATTTTAACAGATAAAAAGGAACTTTTAAATAATAATTTACTTTTCAATGAATTAATTGTTTGAATTGACTACCACCAACTTCCATACAAAAATAAAGATTTTGATTAAAATGCTGTCGAACATTCTGCAGCATTTCAGGCGTGATACGACGGCATTCATTGACAATACGCTGTCTTAAATCAACCAAAGATGCTGGTTCAGTAGCGTAGATTGTGTTCTTTAAGTGGCCCCACAGAAAAAAATTCAAAGGGGATAGATTTGGAGACCTTGCTGGCCATTCAATGGTGCCACGCTCACCAATCCATCGAAGAAATCTGTGGTTTAAATACTGACGTACCGGCAGCGCAAAATGTGGCGGAGCTCCATCCTGTTGAAATACCAACTGATCCTCGAGGTAGCTCTCACCATTTTCCATTATGTCAGTAAGTAATGGATCAATGAGGTCTTGTAGCAACTCCAAATACATTGCTCCATTTAAATTATCGGGCAAGAACAAACGGCCAACGATTCGATCACCATAAATGCCCGCCCAAACATTTAGTTTCTGTGGATGGATATTGGGTATGTACTTCTTGGAATATCCCAGGTTTGCTATCTGCCCAATATCGACAGTTGTGGCGATTAACTGTACCATTTAAAAAAAGTGCTTTCATCTAAAAATCAAATGTTAAATAAAAAAATTGGATTTGTAGCGCTTTCCGACATTATTTCAAAAAACTCTAAGCGGCGGTCAAAGTCATCTTCATTTAGTTTCTGAGCTAGTTGAATTTTGTATGGGTGGAATTTATGGTGTTTCAAAATTCGCTGAATGCTGGTTCCACTAATACCTGTTACAATAGCCAATTTTCTCGTGCTTAATGTTGGATCAATGGCCACTTATGCCAAAACCCCTACTTCATCATCTCCGTTCCGTACTGGATTTTCAGCACGCCTCTTTTTATTTTTGACGGATCCAGTTTCTTGAAATTTTTCGATTAAATCCAAAACATATCTTACACTTGTTTGTTTGTCTTCATGTTGTTGATTAAACACTTAGGTCGCTCTTTGGGTACAGTAATTATTTCCAAAAAAGAGGGCTACAATTTCAACTCTTTCTGCTTTCTGCAATTGAATATACCATAATTTTTAATTTAAAATTATTAAATGCCGAATGCGTGTTTGCTTTAAAAGTAGTTGATAAACACAATTTTTAAGTAAAGTGGCTATAGCCATAAAACATCTGCTAAAATAAATTTAATTTTTGGCTATTGTTGTTAAATTACAATAACGTTTTACTTTTTTTTAATTTCTTTCTTTTTTCTTTAATATCCTATAAACATAACCAGTGTAAAATTTTTGAAATTTACAGAAATGGATATTTGGACTTTAAATCTTAAATGAATAATAATTTTTGTAGTTAAAATTATTATTATTGTGCTTTTAGATTCAGGGTGGTTGAAGCAAAAGGGATGACATTTGCGTAAAACTTTTATAGGACTTTAAGTTTCACTATCTGAAAGAAAAATAAACTGTGACTGCATTTTTAATTAATTTATTTTTACCGATTATTTTAAATACTTTTTTTTTGAAATCGATTTTTAAAAAAAAAAAACGAATCGATAGATTTTCATTTAATTCATACAGTTGAATTCCTGATTTAAGCAGCTTTCAAACGATATATTACTCTACCCCTCTTGCAATTTAAGAAATCTGGGGGTTAACGCCCCCCGCTTAAGGGTGCGACGTGAGAGTACCTAAATCCATCTCATAAACCTTGAAAACCAAAATCGACCTATCCGAGCGTTTTTCCAAAAATTGAAGTAAAATACCAAAACCCGGCTGTTGAAGTTTTCGGTGGGCCACTCTGTATAATTGAAGAGGTTATTGCAGTAACATGATAAGCCACAAAAGAAAAAAGTTGAAATAGGAGACTTTAAGTTAAAAAATAAATCTATAAAATAAAATACCTACTACAGATTTTTCCTTGCATTCCTTATATGCTCTTTTTACATTACTATTTGGTTAAGCTGGATAAATGTTAAACAAATATTTTTTGAAACGGTCATGTGGGACAATACATCTGACTGAGCAACCGAAGAACATTTTCGAATAAGCCTAAAGATGTATGGGTTTATTGCAATAAGCCTAAAAAATACCAGGCTCATTAGAAACTGCTGGGTTATTTTCCAATCAGCCGGGCGCATTGCAAAATAACGGTGCCCTTTACAACAAGCCGTATTTTTCAATGAGCCTACGATATATACAGGGTGGTCCAACGAAAACTTCACAAGCCGGTTTTTCGGTATTTAACCTGAGTTTTTAAAGAAACGCTCAGACAGGTCGATGTTTGTTTCAAGGGGAAACGATTTTTACCCATTACCCACTTTCAACCCCTAACTGGGGATTGATATCAATCCTTGTTTATATATACTTATAGTTAGCCAGGGCTATAGGTTTTACCAGGTCACATAAAAATTACCGGCAGATGGAGCGCGGTGTTTGATTTAGTAAAATTCAGTTAAGAACTTTACCTACCTGCAAATCCTTTTAGACTACAAGACGTAAGGGCGTGTCGTCTGTGAGCAACTGTGAGTCTACAATTGCATTGCATTCCTTTGGAAGCAGGCAATAGAAGAATTTTTATTCAAATTTAACTATTTATAGTTCACATGAAACAAAATAATAAAAAAATTAAACTTTTTTTTTATACGTCATTTAGGGTTAAAAGTATTAACGAGAAAAGATTAACAAGTTAAACAATAAAATAGTTTATAAATATTATAAAGAAAGTACATTTAAAAACATAAATTATTTTAAAAGTCAGTTTTTTTAAACATTATAAATACATAATATTACCTAAATATACATATATAAAAGTAAAAATTATTAAAAATGTTTTAATATTGTATTTTTTTTTGTGTAAAAAATATTTTTGTTAGCTGATAATTAAAAACAATACCATTATCGACGAGAAAATTTTATACCTACTTTTTAAAAATACGATTATTTAATTAATTCAAAAATACGAAAAACAAAACAAATAGCCCAGGGGGGATAATCCCCCCGGAGAACCAAAAAGTCCCCTTTAATTTGTTTTTATATTGCGTACACCTCCCCCCACCCATTGTCCCTCCGGGTCGCTTATACCCCTTGAAATATTGTTAGTATAAAGGGCGATTAACCCTATATTTAAAGAAAATATTTAAACTAATAAAATAGCTACATTTCAGCAACTACTAATAAAAGTCGAGTATTCTAGAACAAAAGTAGCGAAATTATTGTATGGTAAAATAGTAAAATATGATTGGATCTCTGCATGTGGTTAAGGTTAAGTGTATTTTTCTCGAAAAGGGTGCATTCTATCGAGTTGTTATAAGAGTACCTTTTTTGTCAAAAATTAAATAAAGAATAATATTATAAAAAAAAATATAAGGTTATGTAAACCATAAAAAATTAACTCTATTTTTAAAATTCCTACTTAAAACTACCGTTTCGGAGGGTTCAAAAAATTTTAAAAAAATTATAAAATTTAAAATCTCTACTACAATCCGTTTTTAAATAAGTAAATGACGAAAAACCTACTTTTAGATACAATATTTCAGGGGCTGTTCCGCCCTTAGGAAATGAAATCGGATATATGTTTGTAGGTAGTTTTGTTCTTAAAATTAGTTTTAGAATCGCCTCTTAAAATTTTGCCGCTTAATTTCTGGACACCCTGTATACATATTAATTAACAAATATAAAAGAAATATGGTTTATTACCCTAAAAGCATAATTTTGATTTGAAGATTATAATAAAAAAATACGTATCTTTAATTTAATCACATACAAATCACACCCTACTTTATAATATTAAAAAAATATTAATGTCACTAGGAAAAATAAATCACTAAACTAGTCACATGAACATGAACACCAAATAAATATTGTCTAGACAGTTGGGATTGATTTATTTTCCTAGTGATATTAATTGCTTTCCCAAATCATCGTCAAATCGTTTACTTGAAAAAATATGTTTCTTAACGAATTGCAAAAAAAACGATTCGAAAATCAATAAAAAATTTAACAAACAAACAAATATAGGTACAATAAATAACAATATAAGTACGTATAAAATTTTACAGAAGACCTCTTGGATAAATAATAATCACTGATGTTTTAAATTAACAATTTTTTGATTTTTACACCTTTTTTATTAATAAATTGACTCCATTTACATTCGTTAAAAATTCTTGTAGTGATTAGTAGATCTAATACATACATCAAATGTTCCTGACAAGTATTTTCTTCTTTTAACAAATTATTATATGGACTGCAATTGATAGCTCTGGTAACTTTTCTTAAAATCTCCTTTTTTAAAAGATATTTTTCTTTAACAGAATCATAGACGTTAAGAAAAGTTTTTAAGCCAATTTCACAAAATAATTTAAAATTTTCACTAGGCACTTTTAGTGATGTAAATTTGTCTTCCGATTTAATTTCATACGTTTTGTGAAAAATTAAAAGTTCATTCTTGTCACCGATGTTGCGTTCCTTTAGATTAAGGAAAGGTCCAAAATAAAATAATTGTTTAGGGTTCTTGTGTTTATTCCTGATTAAATGGTTTATAACAATTAAACGATTTTTAACTAGGAAGTTAACTGTGCCGATGGAAACGTGGAACTAACTAATCTTAGATATGGCTGCCAAGAGCCGCGACAAGGAAATAAGTTTTGCTTCATAAAATGATTAAAAAACACAAAATTAACAAAGACACAAGGCTAAACTTATTTCCTTTCCAAACAACTAATTCAGCAAAAACTTTGAAATTTCACAATTTGCACTTTCCAGAACAATCTTAAAATATACAATTACTAAGCACGTTTCATAAAAAATATAAGCTTTCAAACATAATTTTCTTTTTATCAAAAATATCTTCAACAATATTATTAGTAATTATCAGTTTATTTTCTACCTCTTTCAAATATTCTTCAAAACTATCCTCATTTAACTGAATACTATTGATTTTACATTGAAACTTATTATAATTATACATGTAAATCAAAATATTAGTATCCTGAAATATGTACTTTACAATTCTGACTCCCTTGTGATATTCTAATTTGGCTAGCCCGCATCCCAACCTAGGCATCGCTAACTTGTTCACTTTATTTTCAATTAAACTTTTCTTTAAGTTAACCAATGTTCTAAACATATCTTCATAATTTGGCTTTTCCCAGAATTTCATTTTTGTAACCAAATAATAAATATAACGACTGTTATCCTTCAAGTACAAACACGAATGAAGTTTAGGACCTTGTGAACGCAAAAATTCTATGTTCCCGAATCTAATTTTGAATTGTAGGGCTATTCCATCCCCCATAACTAAATCAGAACTGACACAATTACATAAAGCAAAATCTTGTGGTGCTTCGAACAAATCTTCTTTAGTTTCTATAAACTTTTCATTTATTATTTCTTCTCTAGAGTCAATTGTGACAAAACACTCAAGATGTGACAAAATACTCAGGAGGTGGGTTGTAAGGTGGTGTGAATTAAAGCCAAAATTAACTAAATCAGAATCTGAAAATTTATTATTACAAATAAAATAAGCACATGGCCGAAAAGGATAAATAACATAGAATACCCTATAATAGTACCAACCTGATGGAAAACGGCTACCGGTTGAATTTAAACAGGTGAGTTGCATTCGGGAGCCACCAGAAACTGCTCAATTAAAAGTTTACTTTAATATCTAATAATAGACACTGAACTCTCAGCACTTAAACACCATGTGGATTACAAGTCAAGTTAAATAATTGGCGGCGCACATTTGGACCACACCAGATGTTAATACATAAATTTAATATCACGGAGAACAATTATTATAGGCAGCCCACAGAGCAGTGATTACGCTACATCACACCCCCCCGAGGATAACCAACAGGAAGGGTTAATCCGGAAAATAATCAGGATTGGTATAATTTTAAATGAGAGGCGTGAAAAAGTCCTTTTTCCATGCCCGAATCGGTATGCTCGAGAACGAAAGACTTACTTCCAACTACCTTTTTAATACGGTAGGGGCCCTCATATAGAAGGAAAAATTTACGCGATTCCCCATGGAGTTTACTTGAGACCGGGTTGGATTTTAACAAAACCAGATCACCAACAGCGTAAGGCGCACAGCCAGGGTTAGGAAAGCGCCGGGAACGACGAGAAAAATTACGTTCAAGGTTTTCCCGGGCCAAAAAGATCTTAACGTGACCATCCGCCATCGCCACGTGAGTTTTGTCTCTAAGGGTTTTTAGGGGCGAATCGGGGAAAAGCCCGAAGTGAAGTTCTACGGGAGCAAAACCGGTAGACTCATGGGTGACGTTATTAATAAAATGGGCGAATTGAGGCAGCTCACGCGCCCACGACTTGTGATTATGGCGACAGAAAGTCCGGAGTAATCGTCCCAACTCCCTCAATACCCTTTCGGCTGGGTTACTTTGGGGATGCCGGATGGAGGAATAAGTAACCGATGCGCCCTGGTCGACAAGCGTTTCCTTCCATCGCGCAGCCGTGAATTGCGTCCCGTTGTCCGAGAGGATTCGCTTAGGTGTTCCGATTTCGACAAAATAATTCCTGCTCAACCTGTGAAGAGCAGCGGCCGTGGTAGCTTCCTTTAAGGGGTACAAACAGACATCCAAACACACAAAAACGTAAATGACCCCAGCGATTGAGCGAGGCAAAGGCCCGTAAAAATCCACCGCGAGCAAATCGTTTGGAGCCTCCGAACGTACCATCTCAAGCTCAGGTTTAGGCAAACGTGAAAGTTTGGCCAGCTGACAGAGATCACAACCTTTTAAAAATTTTTTAACGGAACGGTGCATCCCGCTCCATCATAAATCCCTCCTTAGTGCACACCAAGTTTTATAAACACCGCTGTGTCCAAAAAACAAGTGATATGCCTCAATCACGGCGTTATCATCGGAGCTAGGTATACACAGAAGGCTAGCCGTTCCTTCTTCTCTGCGGAGAAATAAATATCCGTCGACAATTTCAAAACGTTCATTGGATAAAGTAAGAGACTTTAAAAGAGAGTCCAAAATAGGACCGAGTTTGGGGTCCTGCCGCTGCGAGTCCCGTAGGCGCTTAAGTATAGGGAGCATTTCATTAACGCGACAACCTAGGAGGTAATAACAATGGTCTTTTGGCGAAGGCAAACGACCAGGCGGGTGGCGAGAAAGCGTATCCGCAAGTATATTTTTTGTGCCGGGTAAGCATTTAATCCTATATTCGTACTCCTGTAACGATAGGATCCAACGAGTAATACGGGGTGAAAGCAACCGGCAAGTATTTAAATATAAAAGGGAACGGTGATCTGTCATAATGGTAAAGAGTTGACCAAGCAAAAAAACTCTCCACTTGCGAAGAGCGAACACTATGCTCAAAAGCTCCTTTTCAGGAGTGGAGTACCTCCTTTCCCGATTCAACAACAATTTACTAGCGTAGCTAATTATATGTTTTCGGCCCTCTACGATCTGATAGAGGACGGCACCAAGACCGACATCACTGGCGTCGCACTCTACAACAAATTCTAACCCGGTTATGGGATGACGCAACAATACCTCTCGCGACACTAAATCTTTAATTTGCGCAAAAGCTTCTTCCTGTTCCCAACGCCCAAACCATTTTTGACTCTTTCGCAATAAACGGGTTAACGGTTCCGCGACAGAGGCAAAACCTTCGATGAAACTGCGATCATAATTGACTAAACCGAGAAACGCTTGCAATTGCTTAGTGTTAGTTAATTTATTAAAATCACGAATAGCGGTAACCCTGGACGGGTCCGGAGTCAAACCATCCTTATTTAAAACATAACCCAAGAAACCGACCTCTCTACATAAAAATTTACATTTAGACTTGCGTAAAGTAATTCGCAATCCGACTGCATATTCTTGTTCAGGCGTTTTGCCTCTAGGTATAAGCGAACGCCACCATCTTTTTTGACGGCAACTAACAATGGGCTGGGAAAAGGTGTATTTGAACGTTCAATGATGCCCCATTTGAGCATTGATTCTATTTCCGCCGCAACTTTTTCGCGGTGTGCATACGGCACCGGATATTGTTTGACCGCAAATGGGGTGTGATCTACCATTTTAATTTCATGCTGGTACGAACTAGTAAGACCGGGTTTATCGGAAAATAAATTTTCATATTTTGAATGTAAAGCAAGTAATTTCTCCCGTTGTTCTTGGGTAACTTGTGCCGAGAAAATGATTTCCTCTGCGGGCGTATCCGAAATCTTTGGGGAAGTAGTTTCCTGTAAGCGGCATTTTAACGCGCATAACCGAATTAAATTATTGTTTGATGGTACGAACTCGTGCACCGGGTGATAATCTGGGATGTTATGAACTTTAGAACCATCCTTGATAATTACTTGCTGGTTCTCGAAATCAAGTTTTGTAGAAAACGCTCTGAGGAAATCTACACCCAAGATAAGAGGGTAATGTAAATTGGGAATAACCAACATTTCAAACTCGCAAATAAATTTTTCTAACGAAAAAGGTAATAATAATTGATGGGTAACCCGCTGGCACTTAGACTTAAAAGTTCCAGCAACCCGTAATCCATTAACAGGAAAGATCGGTAGTTTCTCATCGATGGTACCTATAATTTGATTGAATGTAACTTTCGACATGCAGGATATTTCGCTACCGGAATCTATCAGCGCTGTAAACTCGAGGTTGTAGGTTTTGTTTAATACTACAGGAGATCGCGGTACCTGCCAATCATGCTCTAAGTCACAATCGTCTTTTAGTAAATCTTGAGTAGGGTTCGCGTTTGGCGGGGATTTGGCCCTTTTTATTATTCCCACTCCTGGGCCATGGAAGAAGAACTCTGGTAGTTTTCCGAGTTATCATTAATTTCTTCAGTCTGTAAATCGAGATTAGCTACCCTTTTATTTTTTTGTTCGAAATGAGGCTGCCTATAATTATTGTTAGAATTTAAATTCGTTCGCGAGAATGATTGATTGTTTTGAAATCGCGGTTCCTGAATACGTGGAGGCATGACAATATCGGCTTCTCGCAATCTGGCGAGCGCTTCTGAAAAATTATTCGCCCCGATGAGTACACCAGCTATATGTGCGGGAAAGTGGCGAGCAATTATTTTCACTAAACGACTTTCAGAATATGGTGGATCTAGATGCTTTCCTTTAGCAACTTGACTTAGGAAATAAGCGGTGAAACTCATTTCCCCTTGTTTAAATCTACCATTTTCCAAGTCATTCTTACACTCCATTTGTCTAATTTCTGACCAGAAATGACTTAAAAACATTTCTTTAAACGTTAAGAAATCCGGGTACAAATCAACAGTAGCGTCGGCCCAAACTTTGGCCTCGCCCTCGAATAATCTGTGGCTCCAGAACTGTGCATGCTCAAATGAGACCCGAAAATAGTTTAAAGCATATTCAAATTTTTTCATAAAAACTACGGGGTGACAAGATTTACCGTCGAAGGTTGGTACTACCTTACATATGTCTGAAAAATCACAAGTACTAAAATTATTATTTGAACGGGGTTGATCTTCCCCAAAATTACCTAAGTTAGCACTTGCTGGTGCTACATTATTAAAACTATTACAATTTATTGGTGGTCCATTGTATTGGTGACCATCACTTAACATCTTAGAATTAGAATTTTTTAAATTAGTATTACAAAATCCGCGGGCTATATTAGGTTCAAGCCGATAATTAGGATTGTAATATTGCCCATGAGGTGCATGATTTTCTTGAACACAAATATTCGGACCAGGAATAGGGGAACGAATAAACTGCCTATTTACATTTTCATAATTTGTGGCTCCCCTGGTCGGGATCATCTCCTTCGGCAAACTACTAATTTTATCAAAATGTTGTGCCAAAGTGCCACAAGTTTGTGAATAATTGTCTTTTGATGTCAAACAAAGGCATTTTATTTGCGACCTAACGGTTTGATCTATTGATCAAACCGTTATCTTGTAATACTATTGTATCGTTTTCGTTTTCACTTAGCTGTTTTTGCTGTGGATCCCTGGTGTCCTCAGGTAGCGCTCCAGCGAAATCCAAAAATACGTCCGCTTCTGATAACGGGCTCGTGACTTGCTTTTGTAAAATCGTTATACTCTTCTGAATTAATTACAACACGGCTTAATCCATCAGCAGCTAAATTAGTCCTTCCTGATTTGTACACAATGTTTTCTAAATTATATTCAGACAACTTCAATTTCCATCGAAATAAACGAGATCCAGGATCTTTCGTAGTAAATATCCATTTTAATGCTTGATGATCCGTCACTAAATCAAAATTATTCCCATACAAATACGGTCTAAAATGGTTCGTAGACCACACAACGGCGAGCAACTCTTTCTCTGTAGTAGTATATCTTCTTTCTGCTTCATTTAATGTTCTACTACAATATGCTATTGGTCTGTCATTGTTCATCTCTCCTTGAGACAATATTCCACCTATGGCAAAATCCGACGCATCTGTTAATATAAATTTCTGTTCAAAATTTGGATAAATTAATAAAAGTGCAGAAGTAAGTTTTTCCTTAAGCGTTTTAAATGAATTTTCACAATTATTATCCCAAATAAATTGTTATTTTTTCAATAATTTTGTCAAAGGTTACGATAATTTAGAAAAATCTTTAATAAACCTGCGATAATATCCGCATAAACCTAAGAATCCTTTAATATCTCTCACACAATTTGGTCGAGGATAATTAACAACACAGTCGATCTTCTTTGGGTCAGGTTGTATTCCATTTGATGTAATCACGTGTGCCAAATACTGTACTTCCTTGCGCAGAAACTCGCACTTATCTGGTTGCAACAATAATTTATGATTTTTAAATCGTTCGAATATTTCCACCAATTTCTTATTATGCTCTGACAGATTATTTCCATATACTACAACATCATCAAGATATACAAAACACTTTACTCCTTGTAGTCCCATCAATACCGAGTTCATAAACCTCTGGAAGGTTGCTGGACCACCTTGGACTCCACAAGGCATACGTTTATAGTGGAAATGACCAAAATCTGTAGAAAACGCTGTTTTTTCCGCATCCTCATCATCAATTCTTATCTGATGAAAACCATTAGCTATTTTGAATAACCCAACTGATCTAAAATATCTACTTTGTTCGGCAAGGGGTTTGAATCTCCAATTGTGCACTCATATAACTTTCTATAATCAACAACAATCCTAAATTTTTGTTTTCCACTCGAATCAACCTTCTTCGGTATGACAATTACAGGAGAACTCCACGGACTATTACTATTTACAATCATTCCTTCTTTTAACATTTTCTGAGTTTGCATTTTGACTTCATTAACTGACTTATATTTAAACGGCAACCTATAAGGTTTCAAATGTATAGGGACCACATCTCCTTTCGTAGGAATTCTATGTGTTATTGTTTCAGTCAAGTCAAAACATCGTTTTCTAAATAAAAAATACTTTATTGTTTAATCATAACCCAGCAAACACAGGTTCGTTGCCAAGACGTCTTATATACGTTGTCGTCAGATCTGAAACGTAGCATTCAAAGTTTTCTGTACGTCATAGCGAAGTTGTTAAACGTACGATGTCCGCTTTCTGGGGGTCTATACACGTAGCAAAAAACGTAGTCTAAACGTGACAACGAGGTATTACAACGTAACATGTAAACGTACCCCAAACGTGGCAACGACGTATATAACGAGACATGTAAACGTACCCCAAACGTGGCAACGACGTATATAACATTACATGTAAACGTAGCTCAAACGTGGCATCGATGTATATATCGAGACATGTAAACGTACCCCAAACGTGGCAACGACGTATATAACATTACATGTAAACGTACCCCAAACGTGGCAACGACGTATATAACGAGACATGTAAACGTACCTCAAACGTGGCAACGACGTATATAACGTAACATATAAACGTAGCCTAAATGTGGCAACGACGTCTTACAATTACGTACATAAAACGTGGTACCACGAAAGCGTAACGTATGTACTACGTATTTTAACCAGTTTGATAACTTTTAATATACCTCTCAAATACTTAAGAAGGTGTCGGTAAAATGTTAGAAGCGCGTACTTTTCGCAAGCAAATATAAATTTTTGGGTATTTATAATCAAAAATTTAACAAAACCGCAACTCTTTTGCCTTCATATTGAATTTAATTTTTATATGGTATTTTAGTTTTTCATGAATAATTTATTATAGAATTTGAAAAAATGATAAAATCTCATTTTTTCAAAACTACGCCTCTGTAATAAATTATTAACAAAAAACTAAAATTCCATACGAAAAATAAATTCAATATGAAGGCAAAAAATTTAACAAAAACGTTAAATTTTTGATTATAAATACACAAAAATTAATATTTGCTTGCGAAAAGTACGCGCTTTGAACATTTTACCGACTACCTTCTTAAGAGGCTTTTATACAACTGCAGTTGTCTTTATCGTATTATATACCTTATATGTTAATATTTATAAATATTTTTTAATTTTATAAAATAAATCGTTGGTTAAAAATATTACATAAAACCCACTAAAGGTAAAAAATTGATTTTATAAACTTATTCATTTTTTCATAACTCTAAAATTTTATTAAACCATTTTTTACCTTTGACGGGTTTTAGATATTTTTAACCTGCGGATTTCTCTTGCAAAATGGAAAAATATTAATCACCACAACTCTGAAAAAGACAACTGCAAATGAATAAAAGGTTCCTAGGACTATTTATATTATATAGAAACATCAGCTTAATATATGACATACTATTTAAAATCTATAAATATGAATATTTTTGAAGTTTTTGTATTTTTTTAATTAGCAGGTATCCTAAATATTGAAAGTAAATAAGTAAAAACTTTTAAATTGATGATTTTATTAATAAAATCAATGAAAGTAACATTTTTTCTATAAACATAATACAACATATATATGTATATAATATAATATATGGTATAGAAAATTACAAAAACATAAACAAAATTAGAAAACTAATTAACAAAAATAAGGAAAATTCCTTTATAAGTTTTTGCGAGGTATACATGTAAATAACAAAAATATAAATTCTAACTAAAACTCTTGACTTTGTTCGATAAAAAAATTAACACTTATATTTTAGAGAATTACTCAAAAAACATTAGAAAAATAAAAAAATATTTATAAAAATATAGAAAACATCTTTTACTCACAAAACAAGAAAGATTCCTTGAAATTTATATTTGTTTGTTTAATTCTCGGACCAATCTTTGTTTACCTAATTTTAAGTAATCCATTATAATATGTTCATAATTGTTCTCCGCTAAATGAGGAAACCTTTCACGTACTCCAGCTAAAAAAATATAAAATAAAAATAATAGTGCAATAAAATTTAAACGAAACATACCAAGCAAAACTTTAAAAATGTTTAAGTGTCCGATTTTATAATTTCCTTTGCGACCACACCAAGAAATTTCATCAGATAACTTGTTAGTTAACAAATTGGATAGACATCTTTGAACAGCATTCTTTTCATTTGTGCCTCCAATATGTTTAAAATAATCCAGCTAAAAATTAGATTAGGTGTAAACTTTAAAACGTTTAAAAAAACCCACATACCAAAGTATTTTTTATCGAGTCATTTTTAATGGATTCTTCGAATGTTAACATTTCATCGTAGGTTTTTAAAGGAAGATCCAAAATAAAATTCATTGAATTTGATGATGTAGAATGTGTCTGATGAAGTTCATTATTAAGGTTGCGTACTTCAATTTTATTTAAAGTGGCTGTCATCTCGTTCATTGAAACTTCTAATTTTATTTGTCTTTTATAGATTTTGTCTAATTTGTTCATTATTGCATTTAATCCTAAAAACACAAGTTTTTAATTCACTTTCAAAACATGTTAAAAAGTTAGTTTTTTTATGTTACATTTGCTTACCTTCATTTTGAAAATTTTCATCTTGTCTGATGTTACCACTTTGTATTGGAGTATTATTAAAAATAAATGGAATGTTTTCATATGCTAAAAAGAGTTTGCATAAGAATCAGGTACACATAAAAAAAATCTCATAGAATTTTTTATATGCATGATACATAATATTAAACTTACCTTCATTTTGAATACTTTTATCTAAAGTGATGTCAATATTTTGTATTGAAGTATTAGTCATAATTGATAAATCATCCACTAAAAAAGACTGCATAAGGATCAGGTACATAGAAAATTTTAATAGAATTTTTTAGATGCATGATAGGTAAAAGCTTACCTTCTTTTTGAATATTTTCACCTTGGCTGACGTCAACACTTTGTATTGGAGTATTATGAATAATAATTGGAAAGCGATTCACTAAAAAAAGATTGCATAAAGATCGAGTGCAAATAGAAAAATATTATTAAAACTACATGTGTGCATGCACACTTACCATCAGTAATTTGAACATATTTCTCATGAAACATATTACTTCTTGTTTGTAGTGGGGTTGTATCAATTGGCTGTGAATTTTCCTTTTCAATCGCAGGTGTTGGAATTTCCCTCAAAACCTTTGATGGTGGCGGAGTTAACTCATCATCATCAAAACTTTCATTTCCAGCATTATCATCTTCATGGATGAACTTTTTACTTGGTTTTCTTTTTCTTCTTACAAGTAACTTTTCGTTTTCACTCATTGAAGATGCGTTTAAAACTAGCATCTTTTCTTTTTTTCTAGCCAGACTGTAGTTATCTATTTAAGTAAAAAGAAAACAAGATTGCAAACAAAACGAAAGTTAATTTAATTCATCCATACCATATGATCCTACAATTTCAGCATGAAATTCTTTCCAATTTCCCTTAGGGCTTCGCAAAAACTTAAGCGATCTTTGTAGTTCTTTATCTGGCGGCCAAAGTGCTGTGCACATATTATTTTCATGCATCTTTGAAACCCATGGAGATATTATAATCGAATAAGATTCTTCATTATTTTCTTTTTTTTCCATTACAACATGATACTTTATATTTACATCACTATTATTTTCATTATTGACATCCTTTATAAAAAACCGAAAATGAAGCGAAATCATTTATAGACCGTCAGCTCAATGTAGGAAAAATAGTGCTGATCGTACCCTGTATGCTCTTCTGGGCATTGCACATTTGGCACGTGCTGATCAATTATTGCGCTAAATTATAAATGATTACTCGAGTCATTTTCGTAGATATTGAACCTAGAAAGTACAAAAAATAACATCCTTCTGGTGTTAATCATACCCTGTATGCCGTCCATACCAAACAAAACTTTATAAAAACATTAACCTGAAAACCCATTGGCATACGCGTAGGTGGTGTTATAATAGGTATCCACTCTTAAAATTGTAAAAAAAAATCATTTTGGATCAATCGTACCCTGTATGCCCTTCATGCCAAGTAAAAGTTTTTCAATGATAATTTATCGAAAAATTATTGGCATATGTTAAGCGTGTGTTCTGAGGGCATTTATCGGCCTTTAGCTGTGGTGTCAATGTCAGTGATTTTTTTGCAAAAGTAAAGGCCAATAAATGCCCTGCTTAGAACAAGTGCTTAACGTATGCCAACAATTTTGCGATGAGTTATCATTGAAAAACATTTACTTGGCATGAACGGCATACGGGATACGATTAATCCAAATAGGATTTTATCTTTACAATTTTAAGAGTGGATTTTACCTCTTATAACACCACCTACGCGTATGCCGGGTAATGTTTTCATAGTTTTGTTTGGTTTGGACGGCATACAGGGTACGAGTGACACCAGAAGGTTGTTATTTTTTGCACTTTCTAGGTCCAATATTCACGAAAATGATTCGAGTCATTTTTTATAATTTAGCAATAATTGATCTGTACATGCCAAATAATATGCAATGCCCAGAAGGGCATATGATCAGCACTTTTTTTCCTACAGTGAGCTGACGGTCTATTAAGTAAAAGCATCAAAACAAATAAAAATTCATGCTTTTTTTAATTATTTATGTAGATATGGTGTATTCAATGCCAAATATAACCTTAAATTACTCACCATTTTTAGTAGAATCTTCCCTTTGTACTTCGTAGTCAGCGTGATGCTTCGAAAAAATATTTCTAGAGCTTTTGGTTTAATATTATATTATGCTTTTAATTGCTTTTAATTCTTTTATTGCCCCCATGAGTTGGTACGATATCAGCACGTGCTACTAAGAATGCTCAGTAAATGTAGAATGTAGAGGCGTGCTCGTTTCACTTTTGGTTACCGGTTGGTTCCACTTCAAGGACAACCAAAACTTACCGGTCGTGCTCGATTCAAAACAATGACGTCACTGAGACCGATCGGTTACAGAATTTTATAACCAGCCTCGAGGGTCGGTTCCGAGCTTCGGTATGTCATTTTTTGTTGTTTGAGGTTAGGTTTGCTTTATTATCATTTGTAAATTTATAATTACTAATAAAATATATAAAAACTAATAGAAGCTGTAAAATTTATTAATAACGATAAAACGGTTATTTTGAGGAGAATTATGAAAATTTTATAATATTGACCAGTATTTTGTATTTTAATCTTTTTCGACCGAATGCAGTAGTGGCAATACTTTAAAAGAATGTTCATCATCTAATGGATACTTGACACATTTATATAAAATATCACTGTAGGAAATAACAGATTTTTCTTGATTTAAATTCGAAACTATGTATATTTTTAGTATTTTTGAATCACAGGGATATGAGCTATCAGCAATCACCTTGACATTTAAGTAAATTGTGTTGTCGTCCGTCTTTTTATATATTGTATTAATAATAAGTATTCTACTTTCCTTGGTTGCAAAACAATTATCTCCTTCATTGTCAATAATCATTTTAAATGAGTTTCCCAATAAACTTTTGTAAAATTGAACGTCCTTTTTGTTATTTACAAAGTACAATCCTTTCAATTCTACATCGGATTTCTTTTCAGGTGAACTAATTACATTTAGTCTCTCTTCCATAATTTTATTATAGATTTGCTCTAATGGTAATTTCGAAGTTCTTAAAATGTACTTTAATTTGTGAAGATAGTTCTCAAAAGGAAAGGCACTGAAATTATCCAGGGAACCATACCTTGCAGAATCAGCTGCCAAATGAACCAAGTTATGTACATTGTGTGTAACATATTCCATACCATATATTTGTTCATACTTATCTACAAAGTACAACAAAAGTTTGTTAGCATAATTATTAAGATTGCTATAATCACTTGGTGAACATAAAATTCTTATGGCTGTATGAATTGACATAAAATGCATAAATTGGTTTCTATTTAAAAACTGCTTCAAAAGTGATGGCCCTGAATATAAAAGAAAACTTCTGCATTCAGTTGCCTTCCATCTATCGACATCTTCAATTTTTCTTCCAAGGCGAACAAATTCAGTAGGAGAATATTTTCGAAATAAATTTATTTTGTTTGAGATAGATTCAAGTTGCATTGGTTTGAGGCGGATGGAAGCATTTCCGTGTACATAAAATTTCAAAATTCTCTTTATAACACCAATGCAAACTAAGTGCATGTAATCTAATACGACTTGATCTACTGGATTAGAAAGCAACTGTAAAATAATGCTTGGTGGACCTTGATGATGATACTCGTCATCTATGCGATTAAAAAAATCTTCATTTGATCGTAGCTTAGCATTACTATTTATAAAAACTATTCGATCTTTGTAATTGTCCCCCTCAACCATACATTTAGTACAACTATTATAGCCAGTGTGACCTTTTACCTTAAGCAGAAAAGATTTTGCAGGAGCATCTGCAATAATGCAATTTACTTTAATAGAACTTATATTTACAATTGATGTACGCTTGATATTAAAAGAAAACCCATCTTTTATGGAGTTGTAGTCTTCAACTAGATCTTTTAAAAATTCGTTTGAATCATTAGGTTTTTTTAAACCGTGGTAAAGGCCGACTATTGTTGGTTCCCTCATAAAAGAAATATTTGAAATATTTATTAGTATCGGCCAGAACTGACTGTTGGAGCTATTACTAATAGGGAGTCCATCAACACTTAAATTTATTAAAATAGAACCACAAAATGAATCAAAACAATACTTTTCGAATAGGTACTCTATGCTAGGTTTAAGTCCGAAATGATGGTATCTTCCTGGATTTATATCTTTAATTGTGCAAGTCCCAGATCTGGGCGTTCTTAAAAGCGTTCTTGCATCTAAAGGTAAATCAGGATGAAATGGATTTAAAATTTTGAGAAGATTGTTGATCGTGTTTTTATTTACGTTACATGTTAATGCCCAATCCTTTAATTTCTGACCTAAAAGTGTAGTATTGTGCGCAGTCTTAAAAATCTTATTATCAAGAATTTCAAAATTGTTTAAATCACTTTCATCACTAATACTTTCATTATTACTACCATTCATTCTAGATGAATTATCGCTATCAGAAATAGATAAATAATTATCATCGTTAGTCTTTTCTTCAACTTCGCCAAATAATATTTCTGCATTTTCTGGCTCTACACTAATAGATGAGGTAGAAGCTGTAACTTCAGCTGTGCAATTTTCGGTTTTATTAATTAGAATATTACTATTATTAGTAAATGATGAAGAAGTTCCTTTTTGGGATAATTCATCATTTTGATCATTTTGATTCTCGGAATTTATTATATTGGATACAATACGTCGCATATGTCTCTTGGAATATTTCCGTACCTAAAATACATAATTATAAATACAAAAAATATATAATGCAAATATCTTAAATATGCCTTTGGCGGAATATTATAATGGTGTAAGATGCATAGAATCCGGTTAATTAAACTATAACTATTATTTAAGCTACCTGATTAATTAGGGCGGTCATGTGAACCTGATGAGGAATGAAAATAACTAAAAAAGAAGAGTATTAGAGAAAAATGTTTAGTTTATCTACTTTTTGGATGATGCCCTTCTTTTTTATTTATTGTTATTTATTAAATTATTACATATGGATTCACAAAAAAGTTTTAATATTCTTGGTCACCTGATGTGATCAATTAAAAATTAAAATTAAAAAAATATGCCCATATGTATATCTCCTCTTTAAAACAAAAGAATTTTTATTTTAAACATTTATTTTCTAAAACTCTTTTGGGTATATTTACAGTATTTACACTTTTTATCAGAGTCTATGTGGACCACCCTCTGTATTATACAAAATTTGTTCTACAATTACACCCGATACGCGATGCACTGTATAATTAATAAATAAGTATTTATACCTACCGACATATTTATTTTGTAGTTGCTCATCTGTTATATGCAGGGGTCCTTTCTCGTATATTATTAAACGTTTGTCTTTCGTTTGATCAATATAATTAATAACACACACTTACTATGTAGGTTCGCGTATTAAAATACTTATGTAATTTTAGATATTAATAATAATTAATAATTATTTCACAATATATAAACGATAGCACCTAACACCAAACGTCACACAAGCTTATTCTTGTCACGAATAAAAAAAACCACACCCAAATCCACAGACGTCATGAAACGTATCATGCTTTATATTTTTACGATTATTTCTAAGTTGTATATACGTACAATTATTTTATAATATACTACGTATTAAAAATGTGTTAAAAATGAAGTAGCGCTCAAAACGTTGTTTTATATATTAACTTAACTTTTTCGCATACGTTTTATATACGTTACATTTTCTCTGACAACTTACGTATTATTTCGGTATTAAAAACTACGTTGCATTTACTACGTATATATATATATTGGTGTACGTAGCATATCATACGTAGCAAACAATACTCGTATAAAACGTAGTGGAACTTACGTTGCGCTCACAACGTGCGATTACATATTCATATACGTAGATATAAAACGTTGCAATGCTACGTAGTAAATACCAATTGAAACGTTCATAGAACTTTTGTGTTTGCTGGGAAGCTATGATTAAACAATAAAGTATTATCAAACTGTCCGAAAAAGCCATTATTTTACCTTAATATCTACCTACGGACGTCTAATCCTTATTCAATAAAAAATTTCATTATATTCCAAGCAAATATTTTGTATCGATTTCCTCTCTCCGACATTTAAATGGTTTAATCTCAATGCTCTCAATAAGGAATCTGTCCTTAATGTATTAATTTCACTTTTATAAACTTCGGCTTCTTTTCCTGGAATTCTCTGCTTGGCATTCCCTAAAACATTCACGTGGGCGTCATTATCTTCACTCAAACATACAGGACTCGCTTTTATCTTAGGCATAGTTTCTTCATTTAAATTAATTACAGAAACCAAATAAGCATTCTTTGATACCACACTAACATAATTACTTAAAAACACGCCACTTTCTAATTCACTTTTTTATATTATCACTTCTGTATTATCATTAACATTGTCCAATAACTTTGCACTAATAATCATCTCCACTCTAGGAGGCAATACAATTCAGTAGAAGAAAGCTCTTACGGAGATTTGGATGATGATATTAAGAAAAACAACAGGGATTCCACACATCCAACTTAATTTATTTGGAGCAATGCAAAAACATCACTACATGCTACATGTTTCGCCGATATATATCAGCATCATCAGGCAAAACTAAAATTAAAACTTAAACAATTACGATGCATTGGTGTGAAAAAGACTCAGTGTAGACTTACAATTCGTATCAATGGAACTTGAATTGGGCTCCAATGGCAATTGAAGTTACATTGATTAAACAATAGAATTAATTAAGCTAAATGAAATTATTTGTAATTGTTATTTTTACTGTGGTTGAAAAAGTTCTTACTTGAATGTGTGTTTTATAATTTAAAGTTGAAATTTACAGGTGAAAAAAGCTAAATTTTAGCTAAGAGCACGCAAAAAACGTGTATGTTAAAATTGAACATTAGCTTAAAGAGCGGTACATGTCGGAAGCTTAAAACAAGAATTAAATTATGTAATGTATTGAAAAAATTGTATAATGTAAATTCTCATCCAATTCCTTGTGTTTTGAAGGACGATATTCGCCGGGTTTTAACGGAGGTGATCTTGATCGTTTTCTAGCTATATACTCGCCAGATTTCAATCTTCGAGAGTATGATTTTGAGCGTCTTCTAGAAGGTGTACGTGATCTAGATCTCTTCCTTACAAGACGTTCACTTGGCCTTAATTCTGGTGATCTAGATTTTTTGCTTGGAATATATTCACCAGGTCTTTTCTTGGGAATATACTCGCCGGGTCTTAACGGAAGTGATCTTGATCGTTTTATAGGTATATACTCGCCAGGTTTCAATCTTCGAGAGTGTGATTCTGAGCGTCTTCTAGAAGGTGTACGCAATCTAGATCTTTCCCTTATAAGACGTTCACTTGGCCTTAATTCTGGTGATCTAGATTTTTTCCTTGGAATATATTCACCAGATCTTTTATTGGGAATATACTCGCCGGGTCTTGCTCGCCGTGAAGAAGAGCGAGGTCTAGATCTTGAGCGAAGCCTACAAATAAAACATCACTAAAATGCTTTAATTAATTAATTTTTATATTTACCGCCTTTTTGATGAACCCGGATATGCAGATTCTCTCTTTTGGGTTATATTGGTAGACGGTTGTGGACTTTTTGACCTGCGATAATTCTTCAGTATAGTAGAGTGTATTTTTCTGAGTAATTTGATATATCATATGTAATATTTTAAGAAAAATAAAAAATTATTTTATTTTACTAACCAAAAATGGCCTTGAATAGATGTATTCTGTCAATACATATGTGTTAAGAGTTATTTTACATTTAATATTTTAAATAGTTACATTTATGTTATTTACAATTTACATCTCTTAAAGTCCAATGTTAGTTTGTAAAATATGACATATGGTATAACAAATTGCTCAAAAAAAATACTGATTCCGAATGTGTAAATACAATATGGCTGCTATAAGAAAAAAATAAGTTTGGTTCATTTCCGGTCAATCCGTTAGCGAAAACAAATATTCGTTTGTTTTATTGCATTGTACACAAAATTTGTTTGTATTATGTCAAAAAACTTTTTTGGTACCACAGAAAAAAAAGAAGTTATAGCCATATTTTAAAAATCACATTTTCTTGTTTTTTTCAATATAGCGTTGGAACGATGCGATATTAAAATTTTTTGTAAATGAATTATTAATTAAAATGTGATAGATCCATCTAAAAATTAATTAATTAATATTTAATATTAAAATAAAAAAACTCACTTTATTTTAAAGTTATTTAATGAGCCAGAACGTTTTCGTCAACCAATGTTGACATTATAAATGGCATTAAATGAGAGAAAAATACTTAAATATTACATACATATACCGGGTGGAAATGAAACTAGGGCCACCCCTGGCATTTCTTTATTTATGAAAATAAAAAATTAGAATTTTTGTATCTTATATGATCTAAGAAAACAAATTTTATGGATCGAATAACTCTTTCATTTTACTTCCGGTTTATCAGGAAATGGCACCCACTTTCTTATTTTAAATGTAACCCCCTGATTTTTTCTACGTAAAATCAAACATTGGTTAGTTTTAAGTATGTTTATGACAAAAAAAATTAAAATTAAAAATTTATTCGATCCATTAGATTTGTTTTCTTAGATCATATAATATACTAAAATTTTAATTTTTTATTTCCATAAATAAAGAAATGCCAGGGGTGGCCCTAGTTTCATTTCCACCCGGTATAGACCTTTATTGGCATAAAATTAAATACAAAAATTCTCATCTAATTACAATAAATAACCTAAACTTAATACAAATATCACTAGTGCTGTTGTGCTTTATCCAAAATCCTCTGCATCCATTCCAGTCCCTCTCCTTTCTCATTTAGTATAAATCTTATATTCCACTCTTTCTCTGTCTCCATTTCATTCCAGCTTATAGCTTTACATTCACTTCCCCAATGCTCCCATTCATCCCGACCTTTCTCACAAAATCTACAGCCTCTGTATCTATTGTCCATCCAGCACTTCATTCCTTTCTCCACACTTCCACATCTGAACCTGGCAATCATTCTTTCTTCTTCACCATATTTATGTCTCTGAACATAGGCGGGTTCTCTTCCATATATACAAATATCTTTATATCTTGGGTTATATCGGCTATCCCTTATTTCCATGAAACGTATTAGCCCTTCAACTTCTTTCAGCCTTACCTTAAAATTATGTTTAAAGACATTTACCCTCATTTTTCTCTCAACTTGTTCCTCCGACCAACCTACTTCTCTATACATTATACATCTAGCTTCGTCCCACTTATTCCTTACATTGCATTTTTCTCTTCCTTTTGCTATTCTAAATACTTCTTTGATGAAACTCCCTCTTCCCTTTGCTGAAATTCAGTTCCTGTAGTACTATGTACCATGGTGTTGACCATTCTACCTCTTTAATGCCCCACACCTCTCATCCATACAAAGTTATCGATTTCACTCATGCATTCATTATTTCCCGCTTCGCTTTTAGTGACTCCCTGAAGACCTTTCCCCAATTTTTCCACAATTTAGCTTCTGCTACCTTTGCTTTTCACACAACAAAATCAATATGCCTCCCTGTTCCTCCATGCATTTCGAAGATATAACCCAGATATTTCATTTGTTTGACCACCTCAATTTTATCTCCATTCCATTCAAATATTTCCTCTTTACCCGTTCTCCCCCTTTTTTTGCACACCATCACCTTGGTCTTACCCACGTTCACTTCCAGATTCCTTTTGTTCATGTATCTTCCAACTCTTTCAATTACTCTCCTCATTACTCCTACATCCTTCGCACAAATCACCAAATCATCCGCATAACTTAATACTCTTATTTTCAGACGCCCTATCTTAACCCCTCGGTCTTGTCCTTTGCGCAATACTTCTTCCAGATCTGATATGTATATGTTAACCAGCGTTGCACTTAGTGGGCAACCTTGCCTTAGGCCTCCAATAATAACGCATCGTTCTGCTACTTCAGAACCCACCTTTGGACAACCTGTTGATCCTATAAACATTCTTTTGACTTGTGCTAATATCTCAATAGGCACACTTAGCTCCATCATTTTCTCTATTAGCATGCATCTGTTCACTCTATCGAATGCAGATTTCAAGTCTATGAATACTTAAATATTATAATTATTAATATTCGAAAAAATCTCTACAACTTTGTCCACTTAACCGACTTTCTGTCTCCAATAATAACAAAGATACCCATACAGTCCAACGTTAAATGGGACACCCTGTATATTGATTATTTCAATCTTAGATCTACATCATCGATTGCAAACTTTGTTTGTTATATACTACATATATCTTAAAATTAATTTTATAACCTTCATCAAGTAAATTGTTAAAAATTTCTTAAATACCTGTCTTTATCAGGATGTGACCGATTATATTCGTCAGCTTCTGGAGGCACAATTCTGTAGGCAGTGAAGGCTCTAAAATAAAAATTTAGTTTCATAAATAGTCACAAATAAAAACCAAAGCCATAAAATAATTACATTACAACCGAATCACTCCAAAACTATTGGGAAGCATATCTGATTAAAACTGATACCAAAGAAATAAACTCAATAATAAAAAATCTCAAATTCGATACATCTCCAGGTTATAGATTTTTCGCATTAGAATGGCTTTTTGAAAGGTAACACGGAAACCACAATCACCAATTTAATGGAATATATTAATACAAATCTTGGTAACCAGCAAAAAATAACGTGCATTTTTTTAGATTTGAGAAAGACATTTGATGTACTAGACCATGATATATTATTAGCAAAACTTACTTTTCCACATTTCGAACATCTTTTACCCGAAGCTGGACATTTTCCAAATACATGTTTCTTTAAACATCGATTACAATTTCTTTTTAGTTTCTTTTTAGATCCAAAATAATAATTTTTAATTTCGATTTAATGGGTATTGTGGATCAATTCAGGTCGAGAAATTAATTTGAACAACTGGTTTATTCTAAGCCAACGTTTCGAACATTTATTTATTCTTCTTTAGGGCACTACAACAAGTTTAACAAATTAACTTAAAGATATTTGGCAAATACTAAGATTATGAATTATAACATTCACATTACTATAAAACAATTCACATGGCACATTATTAATTATAATTTGGAATAACTTACAAAATTAGCTGTTATTCAAATACGTTAACTTGTTGCACATGTTATTTCTAATAATTAATCCTAATTTAATTATTAATTTTTTAAGAATCGTATGATGTGTCTTACACTGCGACATTACTATCAATAAATCAAAATTACAATTCGATATGAAATTAAGTGCATATTAAAGGGAAAATATTTGCAGCTTCGAATAAAAGGCCTTGATAATATTTATACAATTTTGAAGTTTTAACTTATGTAACCAACAAAACTTAACATACACTTATCCTATACCTAAAGGGTGAATTATATGTAGTATTAAAATCAGTATTAGAGTTAAATTAATAACAATAAAAAGCAAGATGTTAACATTGATATTCCTCTTTTAATCGCCTCTTGCGATAGGCATAGGCTACCCTGGTTTTATTCTAACCCGAAAGCCAGACAGGTTTATTACTAAATATTATTAATAATTAAAATTATAAATAAATTACAAACAATTAAAATTGCACAACAAAATACAAACAAAAATAATTAAATTACAACCAATTTTATTTACAAAATGTTATCAGCGATATTCTATTATATTTAATTTTTTATGTCTGATTCTGGGTAGTTTCTTTATTTTACCAAGATAACATTTATTAAGGTATTCTACATCTTGTTTTTTATTTACTGTATTATCATATTTTTGTATGTTAATTATTTCTAAGAACTCCCGTTTTTTTTCTTATTTTGTTGTGTTCCCAAAATTCCAGGCTTTTCAAAATCGAATTCACGTTTTAATTTAGTTGCATGTTCAGATAATGCTGTTTTTCGGACTAATTTTTAATATAAAGTTTAAAATAAGGTTTTTAATGAGGAATCTAAGATTATAAAATGGTTTAGAATTTCCTTCATTGAGGGCTAATCAAATCAAATGCAAAGAATTTTTGAAGGCACAAATAAGAATATTAGACTTATTATGAAAAACAATAATAACTTAAAGAATGTATTTAACAATAAATCTCTGATCCCTACCGTATTAAAAAACAATATAGTATATAAGATTAATTGTGCTAAGACCTACATAGGATAATCTTCGAGAAACTTATGTACAAGGATTAGTGAACATAACAGAGATGTTTGAAAAAATAATAAAATCAAGATTCAACATATTCCTAAATAAACATAATATAATACCTCATTCACAATTTGTGTTTATTGAAAGCAAATCAGCAGAGGATGCTGTACAAAGGCTTGTAAAAGAGATTTATGGGGTAGTTAATGATAGTGAGCCTATAGCCGTGATCTTTCTCGACCCAGCCAAGGCCACTCAAGACTTCTGAATAAACTGGAGAACTATGGATTTCGAGGTAACATCCAACTGTTATTAAGAAGCTATTTAACTTGGTCCACTGTTATTTTATCTCTACATTAACGACCTATTAAATTTAAAAATAAAAGGAAGTATTGCAGCTTACGCTGATGACACAGTTGTCACAGTGATAGGAAGGAATTGGGAGGAAGTAAAAATTGCGCTCACAAAAAATATAAATATTATCAAAGCATGGCTAGACATAAACTACTTAACTTTTTATATCGAAAAAACATTCAACATGTATATGTCATTTACCTCATACAGTAACATCAATGAATTAACTTTATCAATACCAGTACACAATCCAAACTGCTCTCTAACCTCCTGTAACTGCACGCAAAAAATTTTTAACAAAAAAGAAATCAAATACTTAGGAATAATAATTGACCAATATTTAAGGTGGGATAAACATATCACAGAAGAAGTTAAGAGACTCAGGAAATTTTCTTTTTTATTTTACTCGATCAGAAATATTTTTGAACTACAAGATCTAAAAGTAATATATTTTGGACTAATACAGTCTGTAATAAGCTATGGAATAATTGGGTGGGGTAATGCTGCAAAACTTTATGCTAACAAAATATCAATAATTCAAAAAACTATTTTAAAAATGTTATTAAAAAGAGTCCACTCTACGCTACTATAAATATTTTCAAAGAAACTAGAGTGCTAAAAATTGAGCCTATTAAAAATAGTATTTACTTAAATTAATAAAACTATAGATACATATAAAATAAAGATAGATTATCTTCATTTGAGAATGACATAATAAAATTTAAAATTTTGATTAATTTCTTCCTTTACACATAAATAATTATCCCATGACCTTTTTTATTTTCTCTTGACCTAAAATAAGCATTATAATTTGGTAAATTATAAAAATTTTCATTTGTATTCAACCATGATTCAGTAACGCATATAATGTCAGAAAATAAATTTAATTTAAATACAGTCGAACTTCCATAACTCTAACTTCTCTAAGTCCAATATTTCCATAACTCGAATTTTGTTGGTAATGTGTTTGTAAAAATATTCGTTTTTAACTTTGCAAGATAATTTCTATATCTCGAATTTTTTTAAATTCACTTGAAGGTTTGAGTTAGGGAAGTTTGCCTGTATTATTTCTTTAAAGTTTTCAAATTTATTTTTTATACTTCAAATATTTAAATAAAAAATTTTTATTTATATTTTTAATATTATATTCGTCCAAATTTTCAAAATCGAATGGATAATCTTTAATATTATTCATATTCATATTTGATATTAACAATTAATTGAATTTTCAGAATAATCAATTTGTTGTTATATAATTTCGAATTTTTTTAAACAAATTGGACAATTTTTACTGTTCATTGCATGACTAGTAGAATGATTCATATTATTTTTAAATTTACTTACATGAAATTTGCAATATTTGCAATGTTGTTCATTAATTTTACAATCATTAGATTTATGATTTTGAGAACAAAAGGCACAAATATCATGTTCCACATCTTAACCAGTTTCTACCCCTCTGGATTGTTAAATTAAGACAAAAGTAATTGCTTAAGTTGAGAAGTACTCACCCTAAAAATTTTACTAGTTTTCATTTAGCCGATCCCGAGAAAATAAAAAGAAAGAAGAAACAAAAATAAATTTCAACACCCTGTATCTCGTCAACAGTTGAGGTTTGGAAAAAATTTTATAATAAATTTTTATCTTATTTTTACTTTTAGTAAAAGCACACGAAACCATGACCACCATTTTAGAAACACCCTGTATAATAAATAATTTAGTAACAAATAGTTGAGTAAAACTCTTGAGTAAACTTCTCGTATTCAACTTTAGTAACAATAAATTACTTCCGGTTTATCAGGAAATGGCACCCACTTTCTTATTTTAAATGTAACCCCCTGATTTTTTCTACGTAAAATCAAACATTGGTTAGTTTTAAGTATGTTTATGACAAAAAAAATTAAAATTAAAAATTTATTCGATCCATTAGATTTGTTTTCTTAGATCATATAATATACTAAAATTTTAATTTTTTATTTCCATAAATAAAGAAATGCCAGGGGTGGCCCTAGTTTCATTTCCACCCGGTATAGACCTTTATTGGCATAAAATTAAATACAAAAATTCTCATCTAATTACAATAAATAACCTAAACTTAATACAAATATCACTAGTGCTGTTGTGCTTTATCCAAAATCCTCTGCATCCATTCCAGTCCCTCTCCTTTCTCATTTAGTATAAATCTTATATTCCACTCTTTCTCTGTCTCCATTTCATTCCAGCTTATAGCTTTACATTCACTTCCCCAATGCTCCCATTCATCCCGACCTTTCTCACAAAATCTACAGCCTCTGTATCTATTGTCCATCCAGCACTTCATTCCTTTCTCCACACTTCCACATCTGAACCTGGCAATCATTCTTTCTTCTTCACCATATTTATGTCTCTGAACATAGGCGGGTTCTCTTCCATATATACAAATATCTTTATATCTTGGGTTATATCGGCTATCCCTTATTTCCATGAAACGTATTAGCCCTTCAACTTCTTTCAGCCTTACCTTAAAATTATGTTTAAAGACATTTACCCTCATTTTTCTCTCAACTTGTTCCTCCGACCAACCTACTTCTCTATACATTATACATCTAGCTTCGTCCCACTTATTCCTTACATTGCATTTTTCTCTTCCTTTTGCTATTCTAAATACTTCTTTGATGAAACTCCCTCTTCCCTTTGCTGAAATTCAGTTCCTGTAGTACTATGTACCATGGTGTTGACCATTCTACCTCTTTAATGCCCCACACCTCTCATCCATACAAAGTTATCGATTTCACTCATGCATTCATTATTTCCCGCTTCGCTTTTAGTGACTCCCTGAAGACCTTTCCCCAATTTTTCCACAATTTAGCTTCTGCTACCTTTGCTTTTCACACAACAAAATCAATATGCCTCCCTGTTCCTCCATGCATTTCGAAGATATAACCCAGATATTTCATTTGTTTGACCACCTCAATTTTATCTCCATTCCATTCAAATATTTCCTCTTTACCCGTTCTCCCCCTTTTTTTGCACACCATCACCTTGGTCTTACCCACGTTCACTTCCAGATTCCTTTTGTTCATGTATCTTCCAACTCTTTCAATTACTCTCCTCATTACTCCTACATCCTTCGCACAAATCACCAAATCATCCGCATAACTTAATACTCTTATTTTCAGACGCCCTATCTTAACCCCTCGGTCTTGTCCTTTGCGCAATACTTCTTCCAGATCTGATATGTATATGTTAACCAGCGTTGCACTTAGTGGGCAACCTTGCCTTAGGCCTCCAATAATAACGCATCGTTCTGCTACTTCAGAACCCACCTTTGGACAACCTGTTGATCCTATAAACATTCTTTTGACTTGTGCTAATATCTCAATAGGCACACTTAGCTCCATCATTTTCTCTATTAGCATGCATCTGTTCACTCTATCGAATGCAGATTTCAAGTCTATGAATACTTAAATATTATAATTATTAATATTCGAAAAAATCTCTACAACTTTGTCCACTTAACCGACTTTCTGTCTCCAATAATAACAAAGATACCCATACAGTCCAACGTTAAATGGGACACCCTGTATATTGATTATTTCAATCTTAGATCTACATCATCGATTGCAAACTTTGTTTGTTATATACTACATATATCTTAAAATTAATTTTATAACCTTCATCAAGTAAATTGTTAAAAATTTCTTAAATACCTGTCTTTATCAGGATGTGACCGATTATATTCGTCAGCTTCTGGAGGCACAATTCTGTAGGCAGTGAAGGCTCTAAAATAAAAATTTAGTTTCATAAATAGTCACAAATAAAAACCAAAGCCATAAAATAATTACATTACAACCGAATCACTCCAAAACTATTGGGAAGCATATCTGATTAAAACTGATACCAAAGAAATAAACTCAATAATAAAAAATCTCAAATTCGATACATCTCCAGGTTATAGATTTTTCGCATTAGAATGGCTTTTTGAAAGGTAACACGGAAACCACAATCACCAATTTAATGGAATATATTAATACAAATCTTGGTAACCAGCAAAAAATAACGTGCATTTTTTTAGATTTGAGAAAGACATTTGATGTACTAGACCATGATATATTATTAGCAAAACTTACTTTTCCACATTTCGAACATCTTTTACCCGAAGCTGGACATTTTCCAAATACATGTTTCTTTAAACATCGATTACAATTTCTTTTTAGTTTCTTTTTAGATCCAAAATAATAATTTTTAATTTCGATTTAATGGGTATTGTGGATCAATTCAGGTCGAGAAATTAATTTGAACAACTGGTTTATTCTAAGCCAACGTTTCGAACATTTATTTATTCTTCTTTAGGGCACTACAACAAGTTTAACAAATTAACTTAAAGATATTTGGCAAATACTAAGATTATGAATTATAACATTCACATTACTATAAAACAATTCACATGGCACATTATTAATTATAATTTGGAATAACTTACAAAATTAGCTGTTATTCAAATACGTTAACTTGTTGCACATGTTATTTCTAATAATTAATCCTAATTTAATTATTAATTTTTTAAGAATCGTATGATGTGTCTTACACTGCGACATTACTATCAATAAATCAAAATTACAATTCGATATGAAATTAAGTGCATATTAAAGGGAAAATATTTGCAGCTTCGAATAAAAGGCCTTGATAATATTTATACAATTTTGAAGTTTTAACTTATGTAACCAACAAAACTTAACATACACTTATCCTATACCTAAAGGGTGAATTATATGTAGTATTAAAATCAGTATTAGAGTTAAATTAATAACAATAAAAAGCAAGATGTTAACATTGATATTCCTCTTTTAATCGCCTCTTGCGATAGGCATAGGCTACCCTGGTTTTATTCTAACCCGAAAGCCAGACAGGTTTATTACTAAATATTATTAATAATTAAAATTATAAATAAATTACAAACAATTAAAATTGCACAACAAAATACAAACAAAAATAATTAAATTACAACCAATTTTATTTACAAAATGTTATCAGCGATATTCTATTATATTTAATTTTTTATGTCTGATTCTGGGTAGTTTCTTTATTTTACCAAGATAACATTTATTAAGGTATTCTACATCTTGTTTTTTATTTACTGTATTATCATATTTTTGTATGTTAATTATTTCTAAGAACTCCCGTTTTTTTTCTTATTTTGTTGTGTTCCCAAAATTCCAGGCTTTTCAAAATCGAATTCACGTTTTAATTTAGTTGCATGTTCAGATAATGCTGTTTTTCGGACTAATTTTTAATATAAAGTTTAAAATAAGGTTTTTAATGAGGAATCTAAGATTATAAAATGGTTTAGAATTTCCTTCATTGAGGGCTAATCAAATCAAATGCAAAGAATTTTTGAAGGCACAAATAAGAATATTAGACTTATTATGAAAAACAATAATAACTTAAAGAATGTATTTAACAATAAATCTCTGATCCCTACCGTATTAAAAAACAATATAGTATATAAGATTAATTGTGCTAAGACCTACATAGGATAATCTTCGAGAAACTTATGTACAAGGATTAGTGAACATAACAGAGATGTTTGAAAAAATAATAAAATCAAGATTCAACATATTCCTAAATAAACATAATATAATACCTCATTCACAATTTGTGTTTATTGAAAGCAAATCAGCAGAGGATGCTGTACAAAGGCTTGTAAAAGAGATTTATGGGGTAGTTAATGATAGTGAGCCTATAGCCGTGATCTTTCTCGACCCAGCCAAGGCCACTCAAGACTTCTGAATAAACTGGAGAACTATGGATTTCGAGGTAACATCCAACTGTTATTAAGAAGCTATTTAACTTGGTCCACTGTTATTTTATCTCTACATTAACGACCTATTAAATTTAAAAATAAAAGGAAGTATTGCAGCTTACGCTGATGACACAGTTGTCACAGTGATAGGAAGGAATTGGGAGGAAGTAAAAATTGCGCTCACAAAAAATATAAATATTATCAAAGCATGGCTAGACATAAACTACTTAACTTTTTATATCGAAAAAACATTCAACATGTATATGTCATTTACCTCATACAGTAACATCAATGAATTAACTTTATCAATACCAGTACACAATCCAAACTGCTCTCTAACCTCCTGTAACTGCACGCAAAAAATTTTTAACAAAAAAGAAATCAAATACTTAGGAATAATAATTGACCAATATTTAAGGTGGGATAAACATATCACAGAAGAAGTTAAGAGACTCAGGAAATTTTCTTTTTTATTTTACTCGATCAGAAATATTTTTGAACTACAAGATCTAAAAGTAATATATTTTGGACTAATACAGTCTGTAATAAGCTATGGAATAATTGGGTGGGGTAATGCTGCAAAACTTTATGCTAACAAAATATCAATAATTCAAAAAACTATTTTAAAAATGTTATTAAAAAGAGTCCACTCTACGCTACTATAAATATTTTCAAAGAAACTAGAGTGCTAAAAATTGAGCCTATTAAAAATAGTATTTACTTAAATTAATAAAACTATAGATACATATAAAATAAAGATAGATTATCTTCATTTGAGAATGACATAATAAAATTTAAAATTTTGATTAATTTCTTCCTTTACACATAAATAATTATCCCATGACCTTTTTTATTTTCTCTTGACCTAAAATAAGCATTATAATTTGGTAAATTATAAAAATTTTCATTTGTATTCAACCATGATTCAGTAACGCATATAATGTCAGAAAATAAATTTAATTTAAATACAGTCGAACTTCCATAACTCTAACTTCTCTAAGTCCAATATTTCCATAACTCGAATTTTGTTGGTAATGTGTTTGTAAAAATATTCGTTTTTAACTTTGCAAGATAATTTCTATATCTCGAATTTTTTTAAATTCACTTGAAGGTTTGAGTTAGGGAAGTTTGCCTGTATTATTTCTTTAAAGTTTTCAAATTTATTTTTTATACTTCAAATATTTAAATAAAAAATTTTTATTTATATTTTTAATATTATATTCGTCCAAATTTTCAAAATCGAATGGATAATCTTTAATATTATTCATATTCATATTTGATATTAACAATTAATTGAATTTTCAGAATAATCAATTTGTTGTTATATAATTTCGAATTTTTTTAAACAAATTGGACAATTTTTACTGTTCATTGCATGACTAGTAGAATGATTCATATTATTTTTAAATTTACTTACATGAAATTTGCAATATTTGCAATGTTGTTCATTAATTTTACAATCATTAGATTTATGATTTTGAGAACAAAAGGCACAAATATCATGTTCCACATCTTAACCAGTTTCTACCCCTCTGGATTGTTAAATTAAGACAAAAGTAATTGCTTAAGTTGAGAAGTACTCACCCTAAAAATTTTACTAGTTTTCATTTAGCCGATCCCGAGAAAATAAAAAGAAAGAAGAAACAAAAATAAATTTCAACACCCTGTATCTCGTCAACAGTTGAGGTTTGGAAAAAATTTTATAATAAATTTTTATCTTATTTTTACTTTTAGTAAAAGCACACGAAACCATGACCACCATTTTAGAAACACCCTGTATAATAAATAATTTAGTAACAAATAGTTGAGTAAAACTCTTGAGTAAACTTCTCGTATTCAACTTTAGTAACAATAAAATAGAATTACGTATACATTATAAATTGTTGATAATAAATGATAATATACAATATCTATACACTCTTTCAACTATACATAAAAGTATAAAATAATTTAGTAAAAAGAGAAAAAAAAATGGAAATTTCTATAATTTTACACGTAAAATAAATTGTAATTTATAAAATTCATTTGGGCGAATTTTATAATTTTCAGGAAGTAAATTTGCAAAAATTTTATTTTAAACAAAGGGAGAATTCTTGTACTGATTGCAATAATACCCTACATGTAGTATAATTAAATTTGCACATACTGAATGTTATGCAAATGTTACTTAATTATATAAAATATTTGTATTTTTGATTAAAAAGCAGTTCACTGCCCGCACAGTATTAAACTCTTCCTAAATTGGAAAAATACTGTATGTGGAATTAAATGAAAACGAATGATGGTTATCGCATATACATACAGGGTATCCAGCTCTGCGAGGTAGTAACATTACTCTAAAATGAAAAAGATATCGACATGCGGTTTTCAATAGAATATACAATACCTTTAAGCACACATTTTAAAAATATTTTAGTAATATACCGGGTATCATTCCAAGCTGGAGGACCAAAGTTATGTTTTTTTAAATGGAACACCCAGTATATTATGACATTTTTGGATTCCTTATCAAAAAATAATTATACTTTGTATAAACTTTTATGGGTCACTCGTTTTCCTGATATTTGCCATTTAAGCCAAAAAAAGATCCATTTTTGAAAAATCACTGCTCTAAAACAGATAAACATTTTGGGTTGAAATTTTGTCAAAAAAATTTTAATATCGTCTAGTCTACAACTATCATGTTAAATTAAAGTTTGTGATAATTTTTTATCAGGGTGCCTTATGAAACGCAAAATGAACAATTAAACGAAATTTTCAAATGGAACACCTTGTATATTTTAACATCAATAGATGGCATTTTTTACAGGGCTTCTATTGATATAAAGTTTCTATGGTCACTTATCAATGTTTTAGGAGATATTAATATCCAAACTGAGAAACAGTGAAAAATAGACAAAATAGCACCCTTGATGAATTTTTTTGAGAATTTTTTTGAGAATTTTTTTTTTAATTTGCCTAACCCTTATTTGTTTCTTTCTCTATTTTGCTTTTTTAATAATGTTGTTATATTACAATACCAGTTTTTGTTTTACAACACAAATAAAATCGAAAATTTTCAAAAAAAAAATCGTATCCTATCCTTTAACTTGTTATTGCAAATATCAAAAAATATAGAGGGTGTTCTATTTAAAAAAAAGGTGGAATAGCCTGCGCTCCAATAACGAAACACCCAGTATTGACAAACATAATTTCTGGTTATGCGCATCCATAAACCATCCAATATTGTAATTTAAGTTTTTTCCTATCTCTTAAAATAAAAGATATATCTTCGGGTTTCGCACTAAAAACTAACCCCGTATAACCTAACCTTAAAATTTAAATTGTATAGTAATGTATATCAGTAAATTTATCCTTATTAAACATATTATTTGAAAATTTGTTTAAATACCTATTTTCTGTATTAATAGCTCCTCGCTTATGTCGTTGCACGCTTAAGTCTTTATACGCTTATGTCGTTGCGCGTTGCTGTCACGACAACAACGCGCAACGACATAACGACGCACTTTTTTCGTTCCGCGTTTTTGTCGTTGCACGCTTTAGTCGTGCGCGCTTATGTCGTACGCGCTTTTGTCATTGCGCGCTTTTATAGTTGTGCGCTTTAGTCGTGCGCGCTTTTGCCGTTGCGCGTTTTTGTCTTTACGTGCTTTTTCGCGCGAGCCTTTGACTTTGCGCGTTGTTGTCATTGCGCGCATATGTTGTGCCCGCTTTTGTCATTGCACGTTTTTGTCGTTCCACCTTTTTGTCGTTGCGCGCTTTTGTTCATTGCGCGGTTTTGTCGTTGCGCGTTTTTGTCTTTGCGCGCTTTTTTCGTCCGCGCCCTTTTTACGGCGCCGTTAGTTTCTAATAATTACAAAAGGCAGTTATTCTCTTTTTTGTGCTACCGAGGTAAAAAATTATTAAAATAAAGGACGAAAAACAAAATTAAAGATTTCTTGTAACTTTTGCAGTAAAATTATGCTAGCTACGGAAATTTTCCGTCACGGACGACGAAATCGTCGACCGGAATACTTAGCTTAGCAACGTGCAGCAAAGAGGCAGCGTAAACAAAATTTCCGTCGCTAGCAAAACGCTTAACGAAATAACGACCTTTTTAAAAATATTTTCCGTTTTTTCGTTTATCTTCAGAATTTAAGATAGAAACTTATAATAGTATAAAAAATTTACACAACATTATTGATTTAAGCGAATTCGTATTTATTAACAAAGATATATTGTCATACAACTCAAATTGGGCATCCTGTGCAACCAGGCTGAAGTTACATTGGAATGCATTCGGATTCAATTTTAGCTTTATTTTTACATTCGTTATTTTTTTAGAAAATGTATACCTCAATTTATTTATATTATATTAATATAAGGGTAAGCAATAAATGTTAGTGAAAATATTTGATCTTATTAATTCATTAATTTCTCGTAATAAAAAAAATGTGTTCTCGCCATTTTTTACAGATTGTTACTATAATAGTAAGCAATAAAAATATGTAAAAAATTTTGATGTTAGTAGGGTCCAACATAGAAAAAAATTGCAAAAATCGATAACTTACAAAGTCAATAATGTTAATTAATTAATTTCTCGTAATCAAAAAAATGTATACTCCCCAATTTCCTACAGATTGTTAATATAATAGTAAGCAATAGAATTATGTAAAAAAATTTAATGTAATTATGGTCCAACGGAGAAAAAAATTGAAAAAATCGATAATTTACGAAGTCGCGGATGTTAATTAATTATTTTCTCGTAATCAAAAAAGTGTATACACGCCAATTTTTGCAGATTGTTAATATAATAGCAAAGAATAAAAACTAGTAAACATTTTTGATGTAAGTGGGGTCCAACATAGAAAAAAATTTTTTTTTTTAGTTTCTCGTAATCAAAAAAAACAGCTAGGGTCTGACACAGAAAAATATGAACATGCTATAAGTACTATTAAAAATCCTGTTGAAAAGTTATGAAATTTTCGTCCAGCATATCATCATTTTCTAAGACATGTGTTATTGTAGGTTCGATAATATTTTAAAGCATATCTAAATATTTTTCGCCTGTTAAGTTGCCATCAATAAATATTAGGCCTATTATATAGTCCCCATAAATGCCAAGCCAAACATTTAATTTTTCTGGATACTGGCAGTGCTCTTTTCGCATCCAATGTAGATTTTCTGTACTCCAATAACGACATTTATGTTTATTAACTTCACCCCTCAAATTAAATGTTGCTTCATCACTAAAGCCGATGTTTTGTAATTGGTTTGGAGTATTTGATAGTCTATTAACATAACTTCACAAAACTATGTTCGGCGATCAAAATCATCGTCACTTAATTCTTGATGACAAGAAAAGTTATACGGGCGATATTTTAAATTTTTTTAAATTCTCCAAACCTTGGTACTATGAAGTCCTGTTAATGTAGATAAGTTTCTTATGGAAGTTTGCGGATTTAGAGATGTTTCGCCTACTACAGTCAACGTTTCTACTTCATTTGGGGGGTCGCCAGTTCTTTTTTTATTTCCTACTGAGCCCGTTTCACGAAATTTATTTAATAAATCTTAAACATCTTGCAGATACATTTTTATCTGGATAAAGATTATTAAAACGAGTAGCTGCTCGAAGGGCACATCTTCTTTCTTCACCGTATAGCATAATAATCTCAACTCATCCTTAGAATAAACCATTTTGAATGGTTAGGAGGTAATAAAGTTAGTGTAATCTATTATTCGAAAACTTGAAATACACTAATTTAAATTATTTCAATTTTTAAATCACATTTTATTTAGATTTAAACACCTGTCAAATCATGTGGATAACATAACAAAGAAATTTATTTATTATAATAATAATAATAATAATAATAATAATAATAATGCAGGGCGGTCAGTATACTTATCCATCTCTCCCTGACCGTTGGCGAGCAGCGACGCCACATTACCCGAGCTAAGAGATGAGGTACCCAAAAACACCAGTGGTCTAAATCCGTAGGAGTAGTTTATAACTAGATTGGAAACATAACTAGTCTATAACTATCGGGAAGTTGCGCCCCGCGGTATCCTATGCTATCTACCAATATGGTTAGCAGCCCGTTGGTATGTTAAATTGCTGTTAAGACTAGAAGTCAAACTAACCGAGGCGGTTTGAGGGAGCAGGGGACCTCATGTCGGAGCCGCCACACTTCACCCGCGGCTGATGGTAGTGGAAGTGGTGACACCCATCCGTCTACAAGCACCACAGGCAATGAACATGGAAATGATCGAAATCGTATTGCAATCGCTGAAAGTGTTGTTGATGAAAATATTCATTAACCCGCTCAAGCGAAGAATCAGAAACAGAGAACAAAATGGAGCTTAGAAATCAATGAATTTATAGTTCGATGTTTCTATCAAATAACAGAATTGGAAACAAACTCAAAAACTTACAGTACAGAACTACACAGACAAGTTATAACGAAATTTCCAGAACTAACCAATAAAACAATTCAGAACATAATTGATCAAAAAAGATCCATATTTTTAAACAATAGAGTAAGCGCAAAGAGAATCAATGACATCAAAAAAGAAGTAGCAATATTACTTGGAATGGCTCCAGAAGCAGACAACACTGTAACAGAAGAAAACACGGGAGATAACACAAATACGGAAGAAAACGTAACAGATATACAACAAAATGACATCCAAAATTCCCTAATTAACACCCTAATGCTCTACAGTGATCTGGATCCTACCCTAAGACCTAAACTGCCTAAACTCATAATTAACTCAAAATCACTAGCAACTATATCAAGAATTAATGATGAAATCGGAAAGACGATCAACTCTAACACTGATTTAACACAACTACACTCTCTTATCTATTGTGGAGCAATGACAACATTAAAACTAAATAATCAGGAAATAAAAGAAAATATAAATAATAAAATCGGTGGCAGAAAAGTTTCTACTCCAAAATGGTTAACCAGACTAAACCTAAAAATAAATAAAATAAGAAAAAAGATAAGTTATTTAATCGAATCTCAAAAAGAAAGAGCAAGTATAAAAGTTAAAAACGCGGCTGAAAAAATCATGAAAGAAAATTTCTCGTCTGAACTAAAAACAACTAATGAAGTCCTAGAACTTCTGAAACAACAACTAGCAGCAACAAGTAAAAGGCTTAAGAGATTCAAAAAAAGCTACCAACGCAAAAAAGACAATAATTTATTCTACAATAATGAAGGGAAGTTTTATCAGGAATTAATTAGAGACAGTGAACAAAGAAGTGGAGAAGGTAACCACAAAAACTCCACTCTACCAACTAAAGAAAAACTGGTTGAATTTTGGGGTAATATATGGGGTAACTCAGTTTTACATAAAAACTCCAAATGGATAACTGATGAAAAAAGTAACGTCACTGAAAAGACCCATACGAAGATGACAGATGAAGAAATTAGCTTAGAAGATGTCAAATCGGCTATAAAAAGAACACATAACTGGAAAGCACCTGGAATGGATAACATACAAAACTTCTGGTACAAGAAGTTCACAGCCTGCCATGAGAAGCTTTCTAAAATATTTACAGAGGTTATCCATTTAAGACAAGAACTACCTAATTTTATGACAAAAGGCATTACATATTTAATCCCAAAAACTAAAGGGACCTATGAAGACCCTTCCCTATACCGCCCCATAACATGCTTACCGACAATTTACAAACTACTTACCTCTATCATCACGGAGAAAATATATTCTCATCTAGACACTAACAAACTATTGGATGAAGAACAAAAAGGTTGTAGGAAGGGATCTAAAGGATGTAAGGAGCAACTGGTTATAGATGAAATAATTACTGGAGAAGCAATAAAAAAGAAAAAGCCACTGTATACGGCTTATATCGACTATCAGAAAGCCTTCGATAGCGTCCCACACTCGTGGCTTATGCAGGCAATGCAAATATACCAAATAAATCCAACTATATGTAAATTCTTAGAGAACTCGATGCAAAAATGGAGAACATCACTAAGACTCAACATAAATAGCAAATCTATTAGTACACCAGATATACCTATCAAAAGGGGAATATTTCAGGGAGACGCATTGAGTGCTTTATGGTTTTGTATCGCATTGAAGCCGTTAACATCAATGCTAAATAAAAACAATAAAGGGTACACTCTACATGACTCTGAAGTCAATGTAAGTCATTTGTTATATATGGACGATTTGAAATTATATTCTTCATCAAAAACACATCTTGAACAACTCCTAAATATAACAACTAAATTTAGTGAAGATATTGATATGAAATTTGGGCTAAATAAATGTAGGACATGCAGTATTGAAAAAGGAAAATGGGTGAAGCATGAGGGATACCAAATAGACCAAGAAAGACTAATAACAGGAATGGAAAGCGATGAAATATATAAATATCTGGGATGTAGACAGCGAAACACAATACAATATAAAACTGAAAAACAGGAAATCACGAAGGCATATTTTAAAAGGTTAGAAATGATATTAAAAACGGAACTATTTGGAAGAAATAAAATAAGAGCAATAAACACCTTCGCAATATCGCTGCTAACGTACAGTTTTGGAATTATTAACTGGACTGACACTGAACTTAAAAATTTAGACACAAAGACAAGGACTGCATGCACTAAACATAAAATACATCATCCCAGAAGCTCAGTTCATAGAGTGCATCTACCTAGATCAAAAGGAGGCAGGGGGCTTCTAAATATACATGGCATGCACTTCAGTCAGGTTAGTAAGACCAGAATGTACTTTATTGAAAAGGCACAAACAAGCATTCTACATCGTACAGTCATTAAAAATGACACAAATATTACACCACTAAAACTAAAGAACACTGAGTACAACCCTCAGGAAAATATCACAACAACAGCAAGTAGAATTGAAGCGTGGAAACAAAAACCACTCCATGGCAAATACCCAGCACTTTTAGATCAGGATCATATTGACAAAATAGCATCTTTCTCCTGGCTATATAAAGGCAATTTATACTCCGAAACTGAGGGATTTATTCTCTCCATACAGGACCAAGTCATCAGTACAAAATACTATAGAAAACACATAATGAAACAGGAAATAGATGACAAATGTAGATTATGTGCAGATAAAGGAGAAACCATTGACCACATTATAAGTGGATGCTCGGTATTAGCGCCAAGAGAGTACACGGAAAGACATAACAACGTCGCTAAAATTGTATATAAAAAATTATGTATAAACCACGAACTTAATGATGATAATGAGCCTTACTATTTATACCAACCTAAAAAATTTATTGAAAACGATTCATACAAAATATATTGGAACTGGAAAGTTATCACAGATAAACACATACAACACAACATGCCAGACATAATACTAATACATAAAGAACTAAAACATACATACATAATCGATATAGCAATCCCCCTACCAGCTAATGTAAAGAATAAATATAAAGAAAAAGTTGAAAAATACTTACCACTGGCTGAAGAAATTAAGGAAATGTGGAACCAGGAACAAGTCTTTATTATCCCAATAATTATTGGAGCTACTGGAGAAATTCCAAAAAGCCTGAGACAAAATCTTAAAAAATTAGAAATAGAAGAAAATACTTACCTTGAAGCGCAAAAAGCGGTTATCCTGGCAACTTGTCGTACTGTAAGAAAAGTGTTAGGAGAAATTTAATAGGAAACTTATACCTTGTTCGAAAGAACCGGTATAAGTCGTAAACGGGACGCTAGAGCCCTGAAACAGAAAATAATAATAATAATAATAATAATAATAATAATAATAATAAGGCAGGGAGGCCCACTCCATCTGTGGCCTTTGGTGAGTAGCGACACCACTTCCCCGAGCAAGTGCACTTGCACAAACCGCAAAACCCTTGCGAAAGCCAATGTGCGCGGAAAGTGGATACATACCATAAATTTTGCAAGGTGGATTTTCATCGGCTAACCACCGAGAAAACCGTAATACTGGTTCCTAAAAACAAAGGAAATTCAAGTTGTACTGCCCACGACGCTCCTGTTTCGGATAGGGAGCATAACAAAGTTGGGAGCAGTGAAATATTACCACAGGAATCAACAAGCTCTATTTGGACCAAAGAAAAGTGCTTTGACCTGGCTACGTGTTATCAGCTAAGCGAGCCAAACAAGCGTGGATACATGCAAAGACTGCACACGCTATGGTGTAACCTTCACCCAGACCTAGATAGATTTACTCCGCAAAACCTACGAGACCAGGTTGCGTTTCTCAAAAGAAAGAACTTTAAATTCCCGCCAGCTACTCGAGAACTAGCAAGCGAACACCCAGAAGCTCACCCGAACGAGTCTGACACTGATACTGAAATCAAACCTGAGGAAATAGACATGGAAATGGAAGCAAAGTTCCTAGAGAACCTAAAGACAGCTGCACTGGAAAAACGAAAAGCGTTAGACAAAAACAAACAACAAACAAATCTCGGAACACTAAAGAAAATAAATAAGATAATCGACAAACACCTAACAGAAAACTGTAATCTTCAAAAAATAAGTCAAATTGTGTATGCAGCCGCAAAAACAATTGAAAAAACACCTAGGCATTCAAACTACCTAGACAAACAAAAAAAAAGGCTTACAAAGATCCAAAATAAAATAAAGATAATGAGGCGAGAGACGTCACAAATTGAATCGGTAATTCATCACATTTCCAACAGACTAACCTTTACTAAGAAAATTAAAAGTATTTATAATAAAATCAAGAGTAGACTCCACACAAAACAACTTAACGCGTTTAAAACAGAAAAGGAAAGGGCACTAGACAAAATTCGATCTTTAAAAACCATAAAAGACAAAATCACGAAGTCAATCAAAGCCATCGAACAAAATGCCACGTTTAGCAAGTCACCAGCTTCTACATTCAAAACCAGAAACGACATAAAACCATGCATAACGGAGTTTAAAAACTTCGAAACCTACTGGAAAAACATTTACGAAACTGAAAGTATAGCCAGAACAAATACCCCAGAAATGGAGGTATTCTCAAGGTTCTGCAACAAACGGGCCGGAAAAGACAACAACCTAGAAGATATTACCGCCGATGAACTTAAGCACCTACTAAAAGACAAACCAAACTTTACATCGCCGGGCCCAGATGGAATAGTTAACTTTTGGTGGAAAAAATTCTATCCAGTCCACACAGCTGTATCAAACTGGTTTAACATCTTCATAATGGACCCAAAAACGATCCCCTCGTGGCTTCCAGAAGGGCGAACCATACTTATTCACAAAGGCGGAAACAAGAACCTCCCCGAAAATTATAGGCCCATCACTTGCCTTAACACCATTTATAAGCTGTTCACCAGCGCCCTGCAAGCCAGAGTTGAAAAGTGCATTAACCCAATATGGGAAAGAGTCCATGAACAAAGGGGCTGTAAGAAAGGAATCTCTGGTGTAAAAGAAAACCTACTCATTGATGGATCTGTATGTCAGGACGCTGTCAGATATAAAAGAAACCTGTCTATGGGATGGGTAGACTATAGGAAGGCTTTCGACAGTACACCTCACAACCTTTTGCTACATGTACTTAAGGAAATGAATGTAAGTGAACAACTAATTGAAACAATCAGAAAGGTGATGACGCTCTGGCAAACGAAGGTAACTTTCCCTGGTAATAAAGAATGTAACAAGACATTTGCAGTCAAATACAAAAAAGGAATCTACCAAGGCGATTCTTTAAGTCCTATTCTTTTCTGTATTACCTTAATCCCATTGTCTATCAACTTAAACCAATTCTCTGGATACCTTACAGGCCCACCAAATAGAAGGAAAAATAAAATCACTCACCTGCTGTATGTAGATGATCTAAAAATTTACGCAAGAAGCGAAGACGAACTACGAAAAATGCTCAATTTGGTGAAAAGCTTTTCAAATGACATTAAAATGGAATTAGGAATAAATAAATGTGCAGCATTTAACATCAAAAGAGGCAAAGCTTCCGAAGAACAGACAGAAGATATAGGGCTAGTTGACGGGACAGGAATAAAACACTTACAACAAAATGAGTACTATACTTACCTTGGTATTCAGCAGAACACTATGCATAACACCAAAACCGTGAAATCTGCCCTAACCCTGAAATACGAAACAATGATAAGAAAAATATGGTCATCGGAATTAACTGCTAAAAACAAGGTGCATGCAACCAACAGCTTAGCGGTACCATTACTCACACATACATTCGGCACATTCAAATGGAACGTTGACGAATTACTTACCTTAGACAGACGTACCAGACGAATAATGCAGGAATACCGTAGTTTGCACCCAAGGGCATCCACACAAAGGATCTACATATCCCGAAAAGAAGGTGGTAGAGGCCTGGTATCTTTGGAAAATATGCATGATCGCCTGGTAATAGCAGAAGCATGCCGCGTTTACAACTCCAAAGATCCACTCCTACTAATCGTACGCGACCACGAAATAGCCGGTGAGGGAGGTTTTCTGTTCCAAACGGCGAGAAGAGCTGCCAAATTACTAAATGAAAGGATAAGTCTGACAACAAAGCGACCTGCACCCAGAAGTCTTGAAACCATGGAACCCTTAGAGCTTAAATCAAAGCTTAAAAAATTGATGCAGACGAACCTTATATCGAAGCACCTGGAAAAGAATCTTCATGGCTTATATTTCAAGAATGTGGAAGCCTTAAATCTTAGTAGCCGATTGACGTTTCAGTTCCTGAACTCCTCAGAACTTAAATCAGAGACAGAGGGGTACATAACAGCCTGTCAAGATGGAGTGTTTAATACGCTTCATTACAGGAAAAATGTTATGAAAATACCTACCCCTAATACAAGGTGCAGAGCATGTAAAAGCTCTGAAGAAACCACAATGCACCTACTTTCTGCGTGCCCAAAATATGCCCCAAACAAATATATAAAAAGACACGACACAGCCCTACGTGTACTATATCATCATATGAGGCATAAATTCGGTATAGACGAAACACCAGCACCACCATACTTTTTGCCAGACTCCGAATCCGTCGTACAGGGAAATAACATTAAAATGTTCTGGAACTTTCCATTTAGCACAACTAACCAAATCCGTGCAAATAAACCAGATCTAGTCATTCAGTTACTAGAAAGCAAACAGATGTACGTGATAGAGATGTCATGCCCATGCGATACAAATGTAAATTTAAAAGAAGTGGAAAAGGTTGAAAAATACCATGAGTTAATGTTTGAATTAAAGAAAACGTACAAAGATTTCCAACTTACCTTTATCCCTGTGATAATCGGTGTCCTCGGGGGAATAAGCGCCGCCACAGAAACCAACCTGAAAAAAATAAAAGAAATAAACAACACTGAAATACGCCACATTCTTCATAACATGCAAAAGCACGTAATTCTTGGTTCCTTAAATATACTCAGAGCGCATGAAGCTAACTACAGCTGAGAGATTCCCGCCTCCGTTGCCTAACCGAAAGGTCGTAACGAAAGGTGAATTTTTGACGTGTATTTGATGTTAGAATGACGAGTCGCAAGGCTTTGAAGTAAACATCAAATAGTACGTCCGGAGAAAAAAAAAAAAAAAAAAAAAAAAAAAAAAAAAAAAAAATAATAATAATAATAATAATAATAAGCAGGGCGGTTCATCCTACCAGTGGCCGTTGGTGAGTAGCGACACCACTTCCCCGAGCAAACGCGCGCACGCGCTAAGTGCAAATCGGACCAGCGCCTACGCGGTGTACAAACCCATACCTCGTGATTGCGAGAATGGGACAGCTGGCCGGGAAGTAGGTGGGCTAACCTCCTTCCTACTTTCTTATTACGGGTTCAAGACAACGAACAGCGTCGAGCTACCCACCAAGTCGACGGATCGGATACGTCGCATGGAAGAATTGGGAGTAGCTCAAATCCAATTGGCTATACTAGCAAGGGAAAGATCGAGTGGAATGATGAATTATGTGGGAACCTTATTAGGTGTTATCAGAAGAGTAACCCAGATATCAGAGGATATATGAACAGGCTCAAAGAAGAATGGGATAAAACTCGCCCTGAATTAAATAAGATTACAGCACAACATCTACGTGATCAAATAGGTTTTCTTAAGAGAAAAGGGGAATTTGGAAGGTTAGAACAACAAACAAATGACGGACAACAACAAATAGAAGAGAGTGATGAAAGTGATGAAAGCGGTGAAAGTAATGAAAGGCATGAGAGAGATATAGAAGAAGAAGAAGTAAATGAAGAAGAGGCAGTTACGTTGAAAGCCAGATTTAGCGACTATATACAGATGAATCTAGAGGAAAGGAAAACATACATATGTAAAAAGGTTAACATAGAAAACAAAAAAATACATCTCATTAACGAAATTATAGACGAACATCTAACTAACGAGTCCACATTACTGGATATAAACAAAGCTGTCTACGCTGCTGCTTGTGCGCTTACGCCCGAAAACGACAAAAACTACAACAAAGGATGTTCGCAGATTCAAAAGAGGCTAAGAAAAGTAGAAGACAAGATCAAAGTAAAAAGACGCCTAGCTTCCCAAATAACGGAAGTAATCTACTATATGTCACAAAATAAAACTTACACACCAAAAATCAAGCAGATTGTTAAACACCTAAAATCGCAACATCATACGGTAAACAAAAACACACTTGTCGTCATAAAAGAAGAGGCTCTGGATAAAATACGATCACTCACAGCTATCAAAAAGAAAATGAAGATCTCGAAAGACACGTATGAACAAAACAAGACATTTAAAGAAAAACCATCCAGACTATTTGAAAAAACAACAAATGTCAAAACAAGACCATCTGTTGAAAACATAGAGCAGTTCTGGAAAAAAGTATACGAACAACCAACAGCTATAAATGTAGAGAATGATGCCATTAAACGCTTTAAAGACACATGCTCACGCCGTGCCGAGGAAGAAAACGAAAACCTTCCGATCGAAGAGACAGAAATCAAAGAGGCGCTTAAAAACAAGCGAAATTTTGCCGCTCCTGGAGTAGACCTTATAAATACTTATTGGTGGAAGTACTTTCAATCCACTCACAAGCATCTAGCTCGAGTATTCTCAGATATGATCTTCAACAGTGAAGTTATTCCGAGTTGGTTTGCTGAAGGTAGAACGACCTTAATTTATAAAAAGGGAAATCCTGAAGAAGCTAGTAATTACCGCCCAATAACTTGCCTCAACGCCCTTTATAAGCTTTTCACAAGCATATTATATGAACGAATTCTTAAGCAAATTGAACCAGTGTGGAAATATATTAACGAGCAAAGAGGTGGAAAGAGGCTTATGGCCGGGCTCAGAGAAAACATCTTCATTGATAGGTGCATATACCAGGATGCAGTGCAATATAAGAGGAATCTATCCATGGCCTGGATAGATTACCAAAAGGCTTTCGACACAACATCTCACGAGCTTATATTGATACTATTGGAGCACTTAAAAGTCCACCCGCAGATTAGAGAGACTCTATCCGGATTATTTAAACTATGGAAAACAACATTCACAATCACACATAACGGGAGCAAAATAAGTACAAGCTCTGTAGCGTATCGAAAGGGGGTGTTCCAAGGAGACTCCCTCAGTCCTCTGCTATTTTGCATCTCACTGCTCCCTATCTCGGTAATGCTCAAATCAACCAAAGGTTATATGGCAGGTAGACCAAATGCGAGAACTCATAAGACCACGCACTTATTCTACGTCGATGATCTGAAAATCTACGCATCCAATAAAAAAGATCTGACAAACCAAATAGAGCGGGTTCACCAGTACGCCAAGGATACAGGAATGAAATTTGGAACAGATAAGTGCGCGATATTTCACTTGGCTAGAGGAAGGAATGCAGAGTTTGGGGAAGACATTATACTTACAGATAATGTGGTGATGCGTCATCTACTGCCAGGAGAAACATACACATACCTGGGCATTGAAGAACATGGAATTCAGGAGACCACCACACTGAAGACGCAGCTGACATCTAAATATACAGCTAAGCTCAAATCAATATGGGCATCTCAGCTAACGGGAAAAAACAAAATCTTGGCAACTAATATGTTAGCAGTCCCAATTTTATCGTACACGTTCGGTGCAATACCATGGAAAGTAGACGAACTTAAAGACCTTGACCGACTTACCAGGAAAACACTCACATGGCACCGAAGTCACCACCCCAAGGCATCTGTTCAAAGGCTCTATATTCAGAGGATAAAAGGTGGCAGAGGATTGATAAGTATCGAGCAAGCGCACAGAACTGCAGTCATCACCTTTGCAGAGAGAATATATAAGTCCAATGATAACCTCCTTATTCTGGCGCGGGATCATGAAATAAATAATGTAGGAGCGTTTCTTATAAAAGCGGCTGTTAGAGCAGCGGAAGAGCTGGAACTCCCATTGAAAATAAGACACTTTTCAACCAGAAATATCAGGGGAGAAAGCATAATCCTGAATAATCCATCGGAAATAAAAATAAAGTGTAAGTCCGCAGCTGAAAGAATACTCATGGATACACATAGGAACAAAGCCTTACATGGAGTATACTACCAAAATATCGCAAACCTTAATCTAAATGAGTCACTTACCTTCTCGTTTCTTAAATCCTCCTCCTTAAAGTCTGAGACTGAGGGTTTCATACTTGCTTGCCAAGATGGCGTCATCAATACCCTGGCGCACCGAAAGTATATCTTTAAGGAAAATATAAGCGACAGATGCCGTGCATGTCATCTACATTCGGAAACCGTGATGCATCTCCTATCAGCATGCCCAACGTATGCGCCAACCTTATACCTCAGACGACATAACAACGCCCTCAAAGTCTTGTACTGCCATCTAAGACATGTATATGGAATAGACGAAAAACTTATACCACCGTACGCTCTCCATCCTGAGAAAATCGTTACAAACGAAAAAGTTAAATTATTTTGGGACTTTGGGCTTTCAACTACAAACCAGCTGTCTGCAAATAAACCAGACCTCGTAGTCATGGACATAGAAAACAAAGATCTTTACGTAATTGAGTTCTCCAGTCCAGCTGAAAACAACATAAGTGAAAAAGAGGATGAAAAAATAAATAAGTATAGAGACCTGATGTTTGAGCTTCGTCTAACTTATCCCGAATATAAAACCACATTTATACCAATAATCATTGGGGTACTAGGAGGTATAAAAGCAACGTTGATACGTAACCTAGAAAAAATAAATGCTTGTAAAAGTTATACTGAAATACTCACCCAACAAATGCAAAAGCACGTAATTTTAGGATCCTTACATGTCATTAGAGCACACGAAACATCTCGAACTATATAGCCGATCTTAACATCATCTTCCCGCGGTGGCCGCCTATTTTTCTCAGGAAAGACGTGGCCACCTTGTAGAATGGGATGAACGTATTCGCGAGCTGCGTTCATTACCTTTAAAAAAAAAAAAAAAAAAAAAAAAAAAAAAATAATAATAATAATAATAATAAGCACGTAATTTTAGGATCCTTACATGTCATTAGAGCACACGAAACATCTCGAACTATATAGCCGATCTTAACATCATCTTCCCGCGGTGGCCGCCTATTTTTCTCAGGAAAGACGTGGCCACCTTGTAGAATGGGATGAACGTATTCGCGAGCTGCGTTCATTACCTTAAAAAAAAAAAAAAAAAAAAAAAAAAAAAAAAATAATAATAATAAAACTGAAGACGTTAAAAATGCAATAACCAAAACCCAAAACTGGAAAGGTCCAGGACCAGAAAAAATTCAAAACTACTGGCTTAAAAACTTTATATCAACTCACCAACACCTGGCTAAATGTTTTACATGGTTATTGAAACATCCTGAGGACACTCCGACATTTTTCACTAAAGGCGTAACATATCTGCTCCCAAAAACTAACCCAAGCGAAGACGATCCTGCTAAATATCGGCCAATTACATGCCTGTCGACCATATATAAAATTTTTACATCAATAATTACTAATAAAATATATGAACACCTCACAAGTAATAAGATTTTATCGGAGGAGCAAAATGCATGTCGTAAAGGTAGTCAAGGATGTAAGGAACTCCTTATCATAGATGAAGTCATCACAGGAGACGCGAAGAAAAATAAAAAAGAACTCCATACAGCGTATATAGACTACCAGAAGGCATTTGATAGCGTCCCACACACATGGCTGCTCGATGTACTATCTATATACAAAATAAATCCAATAATCCGCAATGTTCTAGAATCGTTAATGAAACAATGGAAAACATGCATTATTCTAAATCAACCCAACACTAAAAAAGTAATAATAGACAATGTTAAAATTAATCGCGGCATGTTTCAAGGAGATTCTTTAAGTGCACTGTGGTTTTGCCTCGCAATAAACCCTTTATCAACCATGCTACGTAGAATAAAAAAAGGATACAATATTAATAGCTCATACCAACTTAATCACTTGATATACATGGATGATATAAAACTTATTGCCACTACAAAGGAAGAACTAGAAAAGCTAATAAAACAGGTACAAACTTTTTCTACCGACATAAAAATGAATTTTGGAATTGACAAATGTAGAATAAATTCAATGAAACGAGGAAAGTGGGAACTAAACACAGGATACGATATTGCCAACACAGAAAATCAAACAACAATCACAGGAATGGATGAAGAGGAAACATATAAATACCTAGGATTTGAACAGTCTAGAGGAATCGAACAAAAAAACTCTAAGGCAACGCTCACCAATAAATTTATCTCGAGAACAAAAGATATACTAAAGTCACAACTGTCTGGCATTAACAAATCCAAAGCAATAAATACCTATGCAATTCCGGTGATAAGTTATAGCTTCGGAATATTAAAATGGACTCAAACGGATTTAGAAAACCTTAACAGAATGATAAGGGTACAGTATACCAAATACCGTTCACATCACCCAAGAAGTTCCATTGAAAGATTTCACCTACCAAGATGGAAAGGGGGAAGAGGAATTCAAGACCTTGTTACATGCCATCATAAACAAGTGGAAAATCTAAGAGAGTACTTTAAAAATAAAAGCTTGAACAGTGATCTCCACAAAGCTATAATACAATCGGATAAAGGACTAACACCTCTTAAATTGTCCAACCTTGAATATAATCCGATGCGCAATGTAACATCCGATGAGGACAAAATACAGAAGTGGGCTAGTAAAGAGCTTCATGGTAGACATGTGGCAAACATCCGCCAAAACTTTATAGACACTACTGCATCATACAAATGGCTATGCAAAGGTAACATATTCTCTGAGACCGAGGGATTTGTACTGGCAATCCAGGATCAAGTAATAGCAACGCGTAACTATAGAAAACACATAGTAAAAGACAAAACAGCTACGAACGACAAATGCCGCATATGTCATGAACAGACCGAGAATATAGACCACATCATAGGAGGCTGTAAAATCTTAGCACCTAAAGAATATACAAATAGACACAATAATGTGGCAAAATTAATACACCAGAGAATAGCTACACAAATTGAAGCCCAAAATACCCCAACACCCTACTACAAATATGAACCTGAAGCTACTATAGAGACAGAAAAAGGTCGACTATATTGGGACAGACCAATCTTAACCGACCATAAAATTCAATCAAATAGACCCGATATTGTATACGTAGATAAAACATCAAAGACTACTTACCTCATCGATATTGCAATACCACTAGCGAGCAACCTGAAACAGAAATATGATGAAAAAATTAATAAATACTTACCTCTATGCTACGAACTAAAGGAACTCTGGAAACAGGAAAAAGTTACTGTTGTGCCAATTATAATAGGAGCAACTGGAGAAATAATGAAGAAACTGCATGAGAACATACAAACACTGCAACTGCCAACAAATATCTACATGGAAATGCAGAAATGTGTAATACTAGACACCTGCAACATAGCTAGAAAAGTTTTATCCGTCGACAACTAACAAATTAACGAACACCAACACTTAAACACCGTCACTATACTTGTGCTTGCACCGTTTAGTGATGTAGAAAACCGAGACAACTCGTGAAAAGAAGGAAAATAATAAGCAGTATACACAATAATATCTATGTTCGCGACGAAAAGAAAAGAGGAATTGGGAATTAAGAAACTTATGAAACGTAGAGAACAACTTGATAAGAAAGTTCAAATTATCAGAAAAGAAACATCCCAAATAAACACTATCATAGAGTATGTTAAAAATAAACGAACACTATCAACAAAACTAACACACATACGTAACAAACTTAGAGCAAAATACCATACGATCAATCTGAGAAATATGGAAACGATCAAAGAGAAGAACTTAGACAGAATTAGATCGCTAACAGCGGCCAAACGCAAAATCCAAAAGAGAGAAGACTTTATTCAACAAAACTCGACCTTCAACAACAACCCCGGAAGACTATTCGAAACTCAGCAAGACTTGAACTACACACCACCAGTCAGTGACCAAGTCGAAACATATTGGAAAGAAATTTACAGCAGAGAAGAAAAAATCAACATCCATAATCCGACACTAACATATTTTAAAGAAAAATGTAAGAAACTTGATGACGTAGAAACTCCACCTATAACAAAAGAGATGCTGGATGAAATAATTAAAAGGTCGAAGAACTTTGCGGCCCCAGGCCCCGACAAGATTCAGAACTACTTCTGGAAACAACTGAAAGCAGTTAGACCATATTTGGTACAAATATTTCAAAACATCTTATATCAGAAACTCATTATCCCACAATGGTTATGTGAAGGACGCACAATATTAATCCCGAAAAAGGGAGACTTAACACAACCACAGAATTACCGTCCCATTACATGTCTAAACACAATCTATAAGACATTCACCTCAATCATAAATGAACAACTTACCGTCTTAATCGACCCGATTTGGCAGGAAACAGCTGAACAAAGGGGAGCCAAACGAGGACTTAATGGATGCAAGGAGAACCTGCTAATTGACAGATGTGTATGCGAGGACGCCAAGTACTTTAAAAGGAATCTTTCGATGGCGTGGGTGGATTACCGAAAAGCGTACGACTCAACATCACACGAGCTACTTCTCCTACTGCTACAGTATCTGAAAATACCAGAAAGTCTAAGCACATGTATAAAGGAACTCATGACCAAGTGGAGGACAAAATTCTACATCAAAAATAAAAACTGCACGAATATCACTAACTTCATATCATATAAAAGGGGCGTCTATCAGGGTGATTCACTTAGCCCTATTCTATTTTGCATAAGTCTTTTACCGCTGTCAATAGACCTAAAAAGAAGACCGGGTTACGTATGTGGTCCCCCTTCCAATCGAAAAAATAAAATAACCCATCTATTCTACATGGATGACCTTAAGGTCTATACAAAAAACAATACAGAACTTAAAAATACTCTAGAAATCATTCTGAAATATAGCACAGATATCGGAATGGCATTTGGCATCGATAAATGTGCAATAGTCCATGTAAATCGAGGAAGAACATCACCTGAAGAAAATGATGACATAAAACTAGTCGACGGAAGTGTAATAAAATACTTGTCACCTAACGAGACGTATACTTACCTGGGCATAGAGCAAAGACACCTTCAAGACATAAATATTACAAAACAGACGGCAACAAAGAAATACCTTAAAATTCTGGAGAAAATCTGGAGTTCAGAATTAACTGCCAAAAATAAAGCTAACGCTATAAATACACTTGCACTTCCAATCCTAGTGTACACATTTGGTGTCATTTGGTGGACTGAAAAGGAAATTCAAGAATTAGATACTAAATCGAGAAGCATACTTACCAAATACCGCAGTCACCATCCACATGCATCTGTCCAGAGATTATACATTCCGAGAGCTCCGGGAGGAAGAGGTATAATTAACATAGAATATACTTACCAGAAGACCATCATTGAAACAGCAAGAAAGATCTTGAAAACTGATGACCCCCTCCTTAAAATTGTAAAAACACATGAGGAATACGGGGCCGGTGCGTTTATCCTGAAAAAAAATGAAAAATACACAAAAAAAATTAACCAAATAGACACACCATTTAAACTTACCCAGTCCACTCAGGGAGAAGTCAAAAAATGCCTCAAAAAGTTCCATACTAGTGAGCTAATAACCACCCATCAACAAAAACCATTACATGGAGTATTTTTTAGGGAAATAAACAAATCAGGTCTGTCGAAAGCTCTAACATTCAACTTTTTAAAATCCCCATCATTAAAAGCTGAAACAGAGGGGTATATAATAGCATGCCAGGACGGTGTAGTAACAACCAGACACTACCAGCACCATGTCTTAAAGCTGAACCTCGATGACACTAAGTGTAGAGCATGCCACAAAAACGAGGAGACTATTATGCACATATTAACAGCATGCCCAACGTACGCACCAACCCTGTACATCAAACGGCATGACAGAGCTCTACGAGTTCTGTACTTTTATCTCCATAATAAATTCGGAATCGACGAAAACCCTATAATCCCATACGTTCCCAATTCAATTGACTCTGTTGTAAGTAATCTGAAATGTAAGATATACTGGAATTTTCCATTTACTACAACGAGAAAAATAAAAGCAAACAAACCGGATCTGGTAATAATAGATTACAACTTATTGACCATGACTGTAATAGAATTTTCCTCACCAGCGGATACAAACATCGAACACAAAACTAAGGAGAAAGTTGAAAAATACACCGATCTAATATATGAATTGCAGTCTAGCTATCCGGAACTGAAAATTGTTTTATCTGTCCTTATAATCGGAGCAATGGGTAGCATCCATCCAAAATTTCTGACGGAACTTAAAAAAGTTCCACATTGCTCTGGAATGGAAAATCATCTAGCTGCGAACATGCAAAAAGAAATAATCTTGGGATCTTTGTACACATTGAGAGCGCATACCACCGTAAGAGCGTGATTGCTTACCTGTAATAGGAGTGATCAAATCCACTGCAGCTCTAGACTACTAACTAAAATCCTAGGTGATGACGACGTAATAGTCTGAAGATTAGGATCTAGTTATAAGTCTATCGTAAAAAAAAAAAAAAAAAAAAAAAAAAAATAATAATAATAATAATAGTCAGAAAATTTTTAAACCAAAATTACACCGAACTCTAAACAGAATAGAAACTATGCTTGACCGTGTGTCCGCTTAGTTTTCTAAATTCACCAGATTATATCTGAGAAAGAAGGGAATAATAATAATAATATGCAGGGCGGTCAGTTTACTAATCCATCTCATTCTGACCGTTGGCGAGTAGCGTCGCCACATTACCCGAGCTATGAGATGAGGCCCCGTAAATATCCGAGGAGCTATTGCAGGGACAGTTGGTAACTGACGGGAAGTAAGGACCCCGCGAAATCCTTAGTTAACTACCTTAAGGGTTAGCAACCCTAAAGGTGTGATTAATATTGCTATGAATACTAGAAGTAAATCTAACCGAGGCGGTACGGGGTCTCAGATCGGCCCCGTTCGGAGCCGCCATGTACGATCTGCTGCACAAGGTGATGAGGCGAGTGGCACCCTTGAGCTGCATGGAACCACAAGAATCGAAAATGAAGAAGGAGATGCACAACACCAAGATCTCCAACATGCTGCAAGTGTTGCTAATACTCAAAGTATCGAGCCCGCTGCAGCTGAGAAGAAGAAGCGAAAAAAATGGAAAACTGAAGAAAACAAAAATTTAATGCGCTTGTACTTCAAAATAACTAACAACGAAACCGATATGACAACATACAGACAACAATTACACACTGAATTTAAGATCCTATATCCAGAAACAAATGTTACTGAACAAAGGCTATCAGACCAAATAAGAGCTATTCGTAGAAACAATCTCCTATCAGATGAAATCATAAGTAGCCTCAAATTAACACCACAGATAGAGGAAGATGAAATAGAGAGAGAAGATGAGGAGGAAATGGACCTTAATGATTCAAACACTGATCTAATTAACATCACTCAGCAAGCAACAGAACTACAGGCAGATTCACAAAATGATATAGAAGAAAAACTTAAAATGAAATACAATGAAATATATGTAAAGTATAAAGACCTTACTCCTTCACTACGACCAATAATCCAAAAAGTAAACTGCTCTAGTAAACTTAACATGCATTTACACGCAATTAATAACATAATAATACCATTTATAGAAACAACACAAGATATAGTTGAGATACAAAATGTTATATATTGTGCTGCATTATGCATAGTCCAATCGCTCGGTATTAAAACAGTAGCACCTACTAATGCAGACAAGCCTCCTAAAATCAAGCAACCTCCATGGAAAATTAGACTAACTAAAAAAATAGATGAAATAAGAAAAGACCTTGGTATATTTACAAACTACACTCAAGGATTGCTTTCCAACAAAAAGATGGGCAAAATTACTGTTATCCAAAAGAAATACGAAATACATACTCACAGAGACAAAAAAAATGAAACAGTTGCTGAAATGAAAAACACTATGATTCAGAAGCTAAGTGTTTACAAAGAAAGACTAAAAAGATACAAAAAAAGTGAGAAAAGAAAAACAGACAATAATTTGTTCAACAAAGACCAAAAAAAATTTTATAAAAGCCTATCAGGAAAAGAACAAACACTCTTACCAGAAAATGTACCGAAAAAGACAGAGTTGGAAGAGTACTGGAAATCTATATGGAGTGAAAGAGAAGAACATAATAAAGATGCCAAATGTATTCAAGAAATAAGAGAAGAGTCTAATAGGATAGAGACAGAAGAGTTTCAGAGAATTTCAGAAAGCGAAATTAAAGAAAATATAAAACATGCTCACAACTGGAAATGCCCTGGACCTGACCGAATCCACAACTTTTGGATTAAGAAGTTAACCAGCACTCACAAGGCAATTGCACGCCGTTTTAATTTTCTCATTGATAACCCAGTGCTAATCCCAGATGAAATTTGTGAAGGAAATACTTCTCTAATACCTAAAGATATAAGTAACACGAAGGATTCGTCAAAATATAGACCCATCAGCTGTCTATGCACACTCTATAAACTACTTACTAACTGTATTAGAAAAAGACTAGAATCACATTGCATCTCAAATAATATAATCCATGAAAATCAAAAAGGATGTGCACCTAACACCAAAGGTTGCAAAGAACAATTAATAATTGATTCAGTCGTTATGAAACAAGCAAAAACAAAAAATCGAAATCTCTATATCACTTATATCGATTATCAAAAAGCATACGACTCTGTACCACATTCGTGGCTAATAGAAATTCTTAAAATATACAAGTTTGAACCAAAACTTGTTAATCTACTTAAAGTAGTAATGAATAAATGGAAGCTTAATCTATCACTTAAACATCAGAATGGGATAGACAGAATAGATAAAATACCAGTACGTAGGGGGATATTTCAAGGAGACTCCCTTAGTACTTGGTGGTTCATAACAGCACTTAACCCCCTCAGTAGATTACTAAACTCAACAAAATACGGCTTTAAAATTAAATCAGACACAAACACGTACAACTTATCACATTTAATGTACATAGATGACATAAAATTATACGCAGCGAACAACAACCAAATTAAACAACTATTGGAAATAACAAGGGCGTTTAGTACAGATATTAAAATGACATTTGGATTAGCAAAATGTAAAACGACCACAATAGTAAGGGGAAAAATTAGCATCAATGAATCTGACATAGATAATAATAATAATAATAGTTTATTATCCAACAGCAAGCAGCCTATTACAGGATAACATATAATATAATATAACATTTAAAAATATATAGTTAATAATAAGTTGGTTAAAAATATATATATAAATAAAATAAAAGATTATACATTGACAATATACGAGTATACAGACATAATACGAACTAAAATATAACATTATGTTGCGCTAAAACATTCATGTATTACCTTTTTATACTTAATAATGTCATTAATAAATATATCAACAGAGTCTTGAACATCATGATAATTACGGTACATCATGTAAAAAGGAGAGTTATTAAGATAATTCGTTTGAGCAGTGACGTAGTAAAATGTACGAGTCGATCTCGATGCTAAGCGTGGTACTGTAAAATTTATGAGTTCTAACGAATTGGAATCATCAATATAATTGTGAACTATCTTAAACAAATACAGAATTGATATAATTTTGTGGGTGTCAGCTACCGTTATGTATTTAAATTCTCTCAACAACATATCATAAGGATGATCTTGATTTGGATAAGTGCCATGCTTCCGATAGAATAACAATCTCAAAAATTTTCTTTGAACCTTTTCAAGCATATTTACATACTTTTCATAAGAAGGGCACCATATTACAGAACAATACGTCATTTTACTAAGAATGTATGAGCTGTAAAGCATCTTTAAGGTATCTGCACTAAATTCTTTGGTATTTCTAGCAATGAAACCTAGAGAAAACAAGATTTTGTAAGGTTTTCTATATGCTGATTAAAAGTTAACTTAACATCAAATTCTACACCCAGATCTTTAATTTCAAAACATCTGTTTAAACTTGCATCATTAATTAAGTAATCATAAAATAGTGTTTGAGTTTTACGACAATATGACATAATACAACATTTACTAGTATTTAATTTTAAACCGTTTTTGTTACACCATTCAAATACTGTATTAAGATCTTTCTGAAGTTGATCACAATCAAAGACACATAGATGAAATCAAAGCATTGAAAGAAGGCGAGAGCTACAAATATTTGGGATTCCAACAACTAAGAGACATTAATCACTCACAAACAAGAGCGGAATTATTACAATCTTTTCAAAGTAGACTCAACCAGCTAGGCAATTCTGGCCTTAATGGACGAAATTTGGCAAAAGCAATAAATGCATATGCGGTACCAGTTCTGACATATTCCTTTGGTGTCATAAACTGGCCAAAAACTGAGATTGATAATGCTCAAAGAAGAATCCGAACAACGCTAACAAAATATGGTTCTCACCACCCGAGGTCATCAATGGCCAGATTCACACTTCCAAGAAATATTGGTGGACGAGGAATATGTAACTTATCCATACAACTTAATAAACAGATCAATGGTTTAATAATATACTTTCAGAATGGTGTATCAGAACTGCTCCAGACAATAGCATCAGCAGATGAATATACCCCACTTCAGCTTAAAAATGGAATCTTCAATAACGAGGAAGAAACTGTGAATAGAGAGGAAGAATGGGGAAAGAAGGAACTCCACGGCAGACATTACCACTACCTTAACCAAGAATATGTCGACAAAATTTCGTCGAACTATTGGTTAAGTAAAGGTGATTTGTACGCTGAAACGGAGAGTTTTATGGCAGCGATCCAAGATCAAGTAATAAATACACGCAATTATCAGAAATACATAATGAAAGACAACCAAGTGGAAGATATATGCAGAAAGTGTAAAAGACCAAATGAAAACATAGATCACATAATAAGTTCATGTACTCACCTTGCAAACTCCGAATACCTACGACGTCATAATCAAGTAGCTAAAATTATTCATATAGAATTAAAAAATAAATTTGGATTTCACGAAAATGTGGATCCATACTATAGATACTTACCTGAAAATGTCTTGGAAAATGAAAAATGCACAATACACTGGGATAGATCGGTTATATCAGATAAACCTGTTACAGCAAATAGACCAGATATTATATTAACATTAAAAGACATTCCGCTTCTCCTGCATTTTTTCAAAAACCGTGCTCGACATATCTTTGCTGTCAATTTTCTATTAATGTTGATCCATGTCTTCAGTTGTATCTTCGTTGCCACACCATACGTTTTTTCAATCTCGTCAAGAAAACCCATAGTTATTCCAATTTTATAAATTTTAAGTACGTCCTCTAGTGAATTATTGTAAGTGAAAGTTTTTTTTTGGGAATTAGGACTTGGTTTTTAAAAAGAAAACATGTACTGTCTGCTGACCGGTTTCGAACTTTTATTGAGTCCTTCTTCAGAGCTAAAAAGATATTACAATTTTACAAAGATATCAACAATGACAATTTTACAAAAATATCAACATTGACAAAGTAATCATTAATTCAGACGTTGTAATGACAATAATATAACAAAATTAAAAATTAAAATATGTGCTTAACCTTACCTAGTTAGTATTGTTTCTTTGAGTCAAAAATCTTAAAATATTCATTGAAAATGGTTTGGTTTGAACATTACATCAAACTTTAAACTGATAATTGAGGTGTTCATGGATTAGTTTTATATAACAAACTTTTTGGCAACACCAAACGATAACAATTATTTTAATCGAACTTTGTTAAGTCCTTCTTCAGAACTAAAAATTATATTAAAATTTACAAACACATCAACAATTAAGACTGTAATCATTCAATTAAGACGTTGTAACAACAATTAATATAACCAAGAAACATGTGCTTAACCTTACCTAGACAGTATTGTTTATTAAAGTCAAATTCTTCAAAATACTTGTTGAAGATGGTTATTTGTTTTAATATTACATCAATTTTTTAAAAAATAATTGAGATGTTCATGGATTGGTTTTATATTACAATCTTCTTTGGTAACACCAAACGTTAACCTTTATTAATAGATATTCATCAACTGTCAAACAATTTTTGATTGTTGTGGCTGACATTGACATTTGACATATATAGATAGATATGCAACAAATTTTACAAATCGATGTTAAGCAAGTTGCCCTTCCATTTTAACAGTTTAGCAATTTTAACGCATTTGAATAAATTGTGTTTAAGTTGTTTAAGTCTGACCTTAAATTTACACTGTTTTTGTTTTTATTTATTTCAATTGATTCCTTTAGTAGTCTCTTCGATAGAATCTCTTCACTGCCTAATATTTTTACGTTGTTGATATTGAAATCGAATTCATGACCGTTTGTGATCGCATGGTTTGCCAATGCAGTCTTCTCATTATTTAGTTTATTTTTACAATCATTTTTATGAGTATTCAACCTAGTGATTAACCAATTTTTTGTTTGGCCGATATATAACTTATTACAATTTTTACAATTAATTTGATATATTAAGTTGCTTCTATGTTCTTTGTTTTGCTTGTCTTTTAATTTACTAAAAACGTTACCGATTATGTTCTTGTTATATGTGACTATGTTGATGTTTTCACCTAATCTGTTCCGGAACATATTTTTTAATTTGTTACTTAAATTATTAATTGCTGGAATTTTATAATAAATTTTGTTAGGTTGAATACTCATCTGTGTTGTTTGATTGTTGTCATAAAGAAATTTTTTAATAAAGTAATCTGGATAACCGTTTTGTTTTAAAATTTTGTAAGCCTTTGTTAAATTCATCTCAATAAAATCTTCATGGCAGATTCTGTCGATTCTGGTTTTTATATTTTTGACTATCGCAATTTTTTGTACCAATGGATGATCAGATGAGTAATTAATTAGTCTGTTTGAACTCAATGTTTTTCGGTACAGGTCTGTTTTGATATGTCCATTTTTGTCTCTGATCATCCAAAGGTCCAAAAAAGGGATTCTATCTATTTGTTCATTTTCAAAAGTGAAGTTTAAACTAGGGCTGAAACTACTAAAGGTTTTTACAATCTCATCTAATTTTGAATTATCACTAGGTATGCAAGTTATTATATCATCTACGTAAACATAGAGAAAACCCACACTGAAACTGAGTTTTGACAAACTGGACTCAATTAAGTCGTCCATAACAAGAGCCGAGAAAATTGGGGAGGTAGGATGCCCCATGGCTGTTCCGAATTTTTGTTTGAAAATTATGTCATCAAAACTGAAGAAATTCCCTTCAAAAATCAAATCTATTAGATTAATGAACTTTTTTTGGGGTATATCCGTATAATTTTTAATCCTCTCCCATCTTTTATTTATAGCTGAAATTACTAAATTTTTTGAGACATTGGTAAACAATGCTGTTACATCAAGTGATATAAACCTATAATTATCGGGAACCCTTTCAGTTTTTATGGCATTTACAAATTCGTAAGTATTCTTTACATTATATTTTAAGGTTGGTATAAGGTTGTTTAGTATTTGCACAATGTGTTTCTCGAGTTTATAGGTTGGTGAATTAATGGCACTAATTATTGGTCTGAATTTGAGGTTGTTTACATCTTTATGTGTCTTCGGTAGACCATATGCTTTAGGAGTAATCGAGTTGTATGTTTTTAGTGATTTACCTAGTTGTGTTGTGATGTGTCCACTATCGATTAGGTCCTTCACAGTGTTGTTATTTTTGGTTTGGAACGATGTTACCGGATTTTTGTTTAATTGTTCATATACATCTGTGTCCTCAAACATATTCTTCATTTTTTGGTTATATTCTTCTTTCTTGATTATCACAGTTTTGTTACCCTTGTCTGATTTTGTAACCAAAATATTCTCATGTTTCTTTAAAAAGGTTTTCGTTTCTTGTAATAGGTCCTCCATATGTGTAGTTGTTGGTTTTGTATGCTTATTTTTGATGATATGGTTTGTAATTATGTTTGTGGTAGCTAGTCTAATGTCATCTTTCTCTTCTTTTTTTAAATTCTGTCGCTCGATGAGATATTCAGTGTCAATGATGGTTTGTTCTATCGGTTCCTCTTCTTTAGGGTAACACATGCTGAATTTTGGGCCTAGAGCTAAAAACTTTTCAATTTCTTCTGGTATTGTTTCTCCACTTAGGTTAATTATCCAATTTTCTTGTGCTTTTAGTGTTGAATTTTTTGTTCCAGTTAAGTTAATTATTTTCTTTTTATGGACTTCGTTTAAATTTTTTGTTCTATTTTTTATTTTGATGTTTTCTAATGATTCGAACTTAGAGAAGGTGTCTACGTTGATCACATTTTTCAATTCTTCTTTAATATTGTTAACATCGTGCTTCATGTTTGTTATTTCCCAATATGTGATTTTTATTTCGAGGTTAAGGATGCCTTTCTTAAAATTTTTCATTATATTAGATGCCATTTTATTAAACGGGTTATTAGTAGGTAGTATGTTTATAATACATTTGGCGTTATTTGTAATATGTGCTGGTATTATTCCGCTTCTCCTGCATTTTTTCAAAAACCGTGCTCGACATATCTTTGCTGTCAATTTTCTATTAATGTTGATCCATGTCTTCAGTTGTATCTTCGTTGCCACACCATACGTTTTTTCAATCTCGTCAAGAAAACCCATAGTTATTCCAATTTTATAAATTTTAAGTACGTCCTCTAGTGAATTATTGTAAGTGAAAGTTTTTTTTGGGAATTAGGACTTGGTTTTTAAAAAGAAAACATGTACTGTCTGCTGACCGGTTTCGAACTTTTATTGAGTCCTTCTTCAGAGCTAAAAAGATATTACAATTTTACAAAGATATCAACAATGACAATTTTACAAAAATATCAACATTGACAAAGTAATCATTAATTCAGACGTTGTAATGACAATAATATAACAAAATTAAAAATTAAAATATGTGCTTAACCTTACCTAGTTAGTATTGTTTCTTTGAGTCAAAAATCTTAAAATATTCATTGAAAATGGTTTGGTTTGAACATTACATCAAACTTTAAACTGATAATTGAGGTGTTCATGGATTAGTTTTATATAACAAACTTTTTGGCAACACCAAACGATAACAATTATTTTAATCGAACTTTGTTAAGTCCTTCTTCAGAACTAAAAATTATATTAAAATTTACAAACACATCAACAATTAAGACTGTAATCATTCAATTAAGACGTTGTAACAACAATTAATATAACCAAGAAACATGTGCTTAACCTTACCTAGACAGTATTGTTTATTAAAGTCAAATTCTTCAAAATACTTGTTGAAGATGGTTATTTGTTTTAATATTACATCAATTTTTTAAAAAATAATTGAGATGTTCATGGATTGGTTTTATATTACAATCTTCTTTGGTAACACCAAACGTTAACCTTTATTAATAGATATTCATCAACTGTCAAACAATTTTTGATTGTTGTGGCTGACATTGACATTTGACATATATAGATAGATATGCAACAAATTTTACAAATCGATGTTAAGCAAGTTGCCCTTCCATTTTAACAGTTTAGCAATTTTAACGCATTTGAATAAATTGTGTTTAAGTTGTTTAAGTCTGACCTTAAATTTACACTGTTTTTGTTTTTATTTATTTCAATTGATTCCTTTAGTAGTCTCTTCGATAGAATCTCTTCACTGCCTAATATTTTTACGTTGTTGATATTGAAATCGAATTCATGACCGTTTGTGATCGCATGGTTTGCCAATGCAGTCTTCTCATTATTTAGTTTATTTTTACAATCATTTTTATGAGTATTCAACCTAGTGATTAACCAATTTTTTGTTTGGCCGATATATAACTTATTACAATTTTTACAATTAATTTGATATATTAAGTTGCTTCTATGTTCTTTGTTTTGCTTGTCTTTTAATTTACTAAAAACGTTACCGATTATGTTCTTGTTATATGTGACTATGTTGATGTTTTCACCTAATCTGTTCCGGAACATATTTTTTAATTTGTTACTTAAATTATTAATTGCTGGAATTTTATAATAAATTTTGTTAGGTTGAATACTCATCTGTGTTGTTTGATTGTTGTCATAAAGAAATTTTTTAATAAAGTAATCTGGATAACCGTTTTGTTTTAAAATTTTGTAAGCCTTTGTTAAATTCATCTCAATAAAATCTTCATGGCAGATTCTGTCGATTCTGGTTTTTATATTTTTGACTATCGCAATTTTTTGTACCAATGGATGATCAGATGAGTAATTAATTAGTCTGTTTGAACTCAATGTTTTTCGGTACAGGTCTGTTTTGATATGTCCATTTTTGTCTCTGATCATCCAAAGGTCCAAAAAAGGGATTCTATCTATTTGTTCATTTTCAAAAGTGAAGTTTAAACTAGGGCTGAAACTACTAAAGGTTTTTACAATCTCATCTAATTTTGAATTATCACTAGGTATGCAAGTTATTATATCATCTACGTAAACATAGAGAAAACCCACACTGAAACTGAGTTTTGACAAACTGGACTCAATTAAGTCGTCCATAACAAGAGCCGAGAAAATTGGGGAGGTAGGATGCCCCATGGCTGTTCCGAATTTTTGTTTGAAAATTATGTCATCAAAACTGAAGAAATTCCCTTCAAAAATCAAATCTATTAGATTAATGAACTTTTTTTGGGGTATATCCGTATAATTTTTAATCCTCTCCCATCTTTTATTTATAGCTGAAATTACTAAATTTTTTGAGACATTGGTAAACAATGCTGTTACATCAAGTGATATAAACCTATAATTATCGGGAACCCTTTCAGTTTTTATGGCATTTACAAATTCGTAAGTATTCTTTACATTATATTTTAAGGTTGGTATAAGGTTGTTTAGTATTTGCACAATGTGTTTCTCGAGTTTATAGGTTGGTGAATTAATGGCACTAATTATTGGTCTGAATTTGAGGTTGTTTACATCTTTATGTGTCTTCGGTAGACCATATGCTTTAGGAGTAATCGAGTTGTATGTTTTTAGTGATTTACCTAGTTGTGTTGTGATGTGTCCACTATCGATTAGGTCCTTCACAGTGTTGTTATTTTTGGTTTGGAACGATGTTACCGGATTTTTGTTTAATTGTTCATATACATCTGTGTCCTCAAACATATTCTTCATTTTTTGGTTATATTCTTCTTTCTTGATTATCACAGTTTTGTTACCCTTGTCTGATTTTGTAATCAAAATATTCTCATGTTTCTTTAAAAAGGTTTTCGTTTCTTGTAATAGGTCCTCCATATGTGTAGTTGTTGGTTTTGTATGCTTATTTTTGATGATATGGTTTGTAATTATGTTTGTGGTAGCTAGTCTAATGTCATCTTTCTCTTCTTTTTTTAAATTCTGTCGCTCGATGAGATATTCAGTGTCAATGATGGTTTGTTCTATCGGTTCCTCTTCTTTAGGGTAACACATGCTGAATTTTGGGCCTAGAGCTAAAAACTTTTCAATTTCTTCTGGTATTGTTTCTCCACTTAGGTTAATTATCCAATTTTCTTGTGCTTTTAGTGTTGAATTTTTTGTTCCAGTTAAGTTAATTATTTTCTTTTTATGGACTTCGTTTAAATTTTTTGTTCTATTTTTTATTTTGATGTTTTCTAATGATTCGAACTTAGAGAAGGTGTCTACGTTGATCACATTTTTCAATTCTTCTTTAATATTGTTAACATCGTGCTTCATGTTTGTTATTTCCCAATATGTGATTTTTATTTCGAGGTTAAGGATGCCTTTCTTAAAATTTTTCATTATATTAGATGCCATTTTATTAAACGGGTTATTAGTAGGTAGTATGTTTATAATACATTTGGCGTTATTTGTAATATGTGCTGGTATTATTCCGCTTCTCCTGCATTTTTTCAAAAACCGTGCTCGACATATCTTTGCTGTCAATTTTCTATTAATGTTGATCCATGTCTTCAGTTGTATCTTCGTTGCCACACCATACGTTTTTTCAATCTCGTCAAGAAAACCCATAGTTATTCCAATTTTATAAATTTTAAGTACGTCCTCTAGTGAATTATTGTAAGTGAAAGTTTTTTTTTTGGGAATTAGGACTTGGTTTTTAAAAAGAAAACATGTACTGTCTGCTGACC